>CM029272.1:15299850-15358108 GCA_016920895.1 Vaccinium myrtillus | reverse complement strand
AAGATTGATGCTGGAAAAACAGTGGCTGTCATAGGAAATAGTGGTTCAGGAAAGTCCACAATCATTGGACTGATTGAAAGATTCTATGATCCATTAAAAGGATCAATCCTAATAGATGGACTTGATATCAAGGCTTACAATTTGAGGAGCTTGAGGTCTCATATTGCGCTAGTGAGTCAAGAACCGACACTTTTTGCAGGAACCATCCGCCAAAACATTGCATATGGCAAAGAAGATTCCACAGAATCTGAATTGAGGGAGGCGGCAATTCTTGCAAGTGCCCATGACTTTATAAGGTATGATTCCATCACCCTTGTTAAATAGTATATGCATACTCTCTCTATTTCCTTCTATAGTAATACTAGACTGTGTGATGCAGTTCCATGAAAGAGGGATATGAAACATATTGTGGAGAAAGAGGAGTCCAGCTATCAGGAGGCCAAAAGCAGAGGATAGTACTTGCCCGAGCATTCTTAAAGAAGCCATCTATTTTTCTTCTTGATGAGGCAACTAGTGCCCTAGATTCAGAGTCAGAGAATCTAGTCCAAAAAGCTCTGGATGAAATGAAGTTTGGCAAAACTTGTGTGGTAGTTGCTCATCGGCTATCCACGATACAGAAGTCAGACACCATTGTTGCAATAAAGGATGGAAAAGTTGAAGAGCAAGGATCACACTCTGATCTACTTGCTGTTGGAAAAGGTGGCTACTATTACTCATTGTTAAAGCTACAAAGTACAGCAACTACCAATTGAGGGCATCTCATCAAAAGTCACCTAAGATCACTTCCTCGACCCATTATCCAGTAATTAGACAAGATCAAAAAAATTGTCTCAAAGGATTCATGTTCAAAAGTCTGTCTTTAATTAAATTTTATGGGACTTTTTTTAGTATGATATCACTTTTGAGTTATGCCTATGGATTGAACTCCTAGGAAATGGGATTACTATTTAACAATTAGTTGGGAATAAGTTAAAAAAGGAACATATTGTTAACCTTCTCCATTCAATTTGAAATTAAATTAGATATTACATGACACATCTTCGTGTCTGAACTCTTTGCACCTGAAAGTACGATAACAAGATGACTTTCGGTGCTTGACTAATCAAACAAGTGCAAAACAATAAAGAGAAGGCATAACTAATATGTTTAGTATATGTATCACAAAATTAGTTGTTCAGACTTTAGATGAAAGCTATGGCCAGAGAACAAGACAATACAAAACAGCTCCTAATTAGGAGAACAGAAAGAATATGTGTGTGTATGTACCTAGTCACCATTACTAGTTTTGAGGTACAGGCAAGAACATGGGAACCCCAGTAACTTCTGATAAATTTTTGCTGCTACCTTCTTCTTTGATTAATTATCTAGTTAATGATAAGGATTAAACCCACGGCAACTGGGTGGATAGGCATTCCTTGATTGTTGCTGTAGCACAATACTCCAATTGAAATTCTAAGTTCAACCATGACCCCAAATCAAGCATGTAAAGACCCGTATTTTTTAAAAAATAATAAATAAATAGTAATAATAATAATAATAAATAAAATATGTTTTTTGGAAATAAAGTTGGGAAAATGTAAGGAATTGCTTCAAAATGTTTAAATGTTGGATTAATTGGTGATGTGAGTGGATTGAGACCTTATTGCATGACACTAGCAACTATAGGGACTTGGAGTTTAATTATTTAATATATATGTGTGTGTGTGGTGTATGAGAGGAGAGAGAGCCATACAATTTTCCCCTGTATCATCAGACGTCTCTCTCTCTCTCTCTCTCTCTCTCTCTCTCTCTCTCTCTCTCTCTCCTTCTCCATTTTCTTCCACTTCAACACAAAATCTCACTCCCTCACTCAAATTTCTTCAAAAACCTCACTCATAATAGACTCCTACACGTGTTTGGAAGCTCGGGTGTTGTCCATTGCACTCCGGAAGGTGAAGATTTGGTTGGAGCATTGGAGGAAAAGCTAGGGTTTGTTGGATTTTGAGGGTTTTGCTCAAAACCCTTTAAGGTAGGGAAATTTCTACCTTTTCTAAGTGTTAATGTGGCGTGGGTGTGTATAGCTTCTTAATCAATCTTGTATATGGTGTATTGTCTTTTCTTGAGGAAATCCATTCTATTCATGCTTGGCTTGATCTTTGAAATTGCTCCATGTTTCCATGGAGTTGTTTAAAGGTTATTGATTATTTCTTGGTCTCTAGTGCATATGAGTTGTTGGTACCATGAATTTTGTGTTGGGAGCCTTATCTCGTTAAGTTTGGTAGAGACCTATCTGAAACCTGTCCTCTGCCATGAAAATTTTCGTGTACAGCTTGTGTATTGATACACCAAAAATAGTGTATCGATACAATTGCTGTAGACACCCCGATTTTGACCCGAGCAACTTATCAAGCATCCCCAAGGATGAAAATGCCCGATAAGAGCACGCGAGGCTTGATTGTGAACTTGGAAACCCCTCCAAAACCTCTTCAAAATAAACCCAAACCTACACCACCTTCTAGTACATTTAAAACCCTCTTTATTGATATATAATATCTCCCAATCCGTTTTAAAATGAGGGAGATGTGCACGTTTTACTAAAACGACTTGTTTTCCCGACCTTCTGAGGGTAAAATGGTCATATATTTTTATGTACAAATCATCTTGGGTTTAAACCACTTGGGTTAGAAATTAGACTTGACAAGATTTCCAACGCTTCAAACCATGCACAAAACGGAGTTCGGTAGCACCCGGAATGGCCCCCACGAAGTTTGAAATTTTGTGCAGTCTCCTAATCCAGGCGCCTGGATTCCTCAATTCCAGGCGCCCAGACTCAATCCAGGGGTCTGGATTCCCTATTCCAGGCGCCCAAACTCACTTTAGACACTTGATCCCCAAGGTGAAATGGGTGGGAAGGAGCGTCTTGAGGATCATTTCTGGGATTTTTTGCAGAGATCAGTTAGAGAGATGGTGGGGGAGCATGATTACACTACTTGGACCCCTAGCATGATCCTCTAAGGGTTCAAGTGGCCCTTTTTAGACCTTGCCTTGCCTATTTATACCACCTCTCCTACTCCATTTGAAGAGAGATCAGTTCCTCCCTCACTCCCCTACTGTTATGCTGCAGAAATGCACCCAGAAACTCTATCCCCAGTAAATACTCCATTGTTGCAACCCTTTTCTAGCCTAAAAACCCAACCTTGATCACTAGTAACCCACATACCTCAACCATCCATCATAAAAATCAACCAAAATAGAAATATTCAGTTTGCTTTTACTCTGAAAACCCCATCTCAACCCATATAACCACCAAAAATCCTTCAAAACCTTGCTCAAACTCCATTATTCAAGCTTTTTAAGGTAATTTTTCTACCAAAATAGTGTTCAAGGGCCCTGAGGGGACACCACCCAACCTTTATTGGTCCTCAATACCAATTAAAGGTTTGGGAAGGTTGAAAGTACAATAAAAGAGAGCATCCATGCTCATCCCATACATCTTTGGAGCATTTAATCATGAGTTTATTACATACATATTCTTCTCAAGTATAAAATTTCCTTATCGAACTCCATAAAGGCAGAAACTCACATTCATCATACATAATCAATTTGTTCCTTTTTGTTTGATCATTGAGCTTGTCAAAATTTTGATTTTCAAGTTCCATATCATCCCTTGAGTAAGATTTTTGGAGTTATTTAGTGTTGATCATTCATATTGCATCATTTAGAAGTGCATGAGAAAGAAATATGAAGGTTTACTTGCAGCTTGTGCATGAATCTGAAGTTGAAGAAAAATTAGCCTGCAATGCATTCCAGGTGCCTGGATTCACCTAATCCAGGTGCTCACACCCAATCTAGGTGCCTACACTCACCCAATCCAGGTGTCCACACCCAATCCAGGTGCCTACACTAACCCAATCCAGGTGCCCACACTCACCCAATCCAGGTGCCCACACCCAATCCAGGTGCCTACACTCACCCAATCCAGGTGCCCACACCCAATCCAGGTGCCTACACCTGGTCCAGGTGCCTGGACCAGGTTAATCCAGGTGTGATTTGTATCGAGTTCGTGGGTGTGTGTTGGGGTCTTTTAGCATGGTTTAAGTGTGTTTTAGCATAGTTCATGGTTTTATGCATGGTTATTTACCACACATGACATTTAGTACATGTATTCACATACATCATATTGACATTTTAAATGCATTTACGTGCTCTCACATGTATTTGTAATTAAAGTCCATCCAAACAATATTTTCTAAAATCCCTTGTGCATTAAGTAGAGACCGGTGGTCGCACCGGGCGAGAGGGGTGCATTAAATTCCTTCCCCTCTCGTAACCTAGCTCCCGAACCCGAGAAACCTCATTTTGAAAGACCGGTGAAAATATTTTCCATACCTAGGGCAAAAGAGTCATTTTTCAATTGGTTTCTCGGGTATGGTCCTCAAACTTGGGTGGCGACTCCATTCAACCAATCAAATCGGTTTTCCAAAACAATATATTCGTGAACCTCCGCGGGGTGTTCACAAGCTGGCGACTCCGCTGGGGACTCAGGTTAATATATATTTTAATATTATTACAATTTTGTGTAATTTTATTGAAATGTATATTAATCATCGAGAGCTAAACTTGAAAAATGCTTAAGGGATTTTGAAAGTATTGTTTTTTATGGACTTTCTGCATTGCACGTGCATGGTTACTAGCCTTCGCTGACGTGATTCGACAATCTCGCCCGGCTTGCCGATGACCGGGAATCCCGAAATGCTCAGCACCCCCGGACTGTGATAAGTCACAATTGTCGCTATTACCATCGCCTTGCGGGATCCTTGGCGGTGGGAGACAGCTTTGGCTTTGAGTCCGAGGTACCCTTTGAAACCAAAACCGACCTTTGCATATAAATAACCATAGCACCCCACGTTAGGTGACCAACCCGTGTGTTAGGATTATGTAATCCACCCTCTTACGTGCTATGTATTATTGTTTTTCTTAACTTGTCATGTTGCATACATGCATACACTTGCATCTGTACATATAGTAATTTGTGTCTCGTGTGCCATTAGTTTAGTATAAGTCAGTTCTCGGCAGCTAGTAGAAGGTTGCCTCGGCCCGATGATGAATCGTGCATTTTAAATGCACGTTGTTCTCCTGAATTAGTCCTTAGGATAATCGGACGTGGGAAAATTTGAACTGTCAGGTCCTTGACAATAATCTAGCGGAATCTAGGGATAATCGGCCCGAGATTAGGGACAGTTGTTCCTAAAATTCAAGCATAGATTTTTGACTAGGATTTGTGAGTTTAGATTTTCCCAAATCCGGTTGTCCGACACAAAAGACTCAATATGAAAAGAAAACTTGAGGATTGGGGCAACCTTCCAAAGCTGTTGAATTCAGTCTAGAAGACTTTAAATCCATGGAGTTTGAGATACCTCCAGTGTTCGCCGTGCTCGAACGGCTTCCCGCGTCTCGGGCTAGCCTTAAGTGCATTTGCATCCGGATTTCAACAACCTTATTGCTCTGTCTCGGATGGTCTATAAGGAGATTGGCTCTGATTCCACGACGTTTGGAATTTAACCTGCCTGTCACGACTTACCCGTGGTTGTTGTTTCGAACATCTATGCAATGTCTTAAGTGAGACCGAGACCGGTAGTCTAGATCTTAGGACGACACGACGATGACGCATGCACGACATTTTCTTCAATAAAACTAGGGGCACAATCTGAGTTTGACTTTTTGCTTTACTGTCAATCCTGAACCATTGGGCCTGCAAAGAAGAAGACCTTACCCGTTTGGACTCGACCTCCCGGACAAAGATTGTCTCAACCTTCATCGCCAGTGTCTGAAACAAGTATGTCGGCAGATCAGGAGCAAGATCCCCCGAATGAGATAGAGCGACTAAGGAAGGAAAGGCAAGATGAGAGGGTCCGGAATGACACTCGAACTGCCCAACTAATGGCAATCATGGTAAATATCCAAAGACGGCTGCCTCCACCCCCACCTCAAAGACGGCTGTTTATGTTTTCACTTTCCTCGTCTATGTGTTTTCATCTTCGAGTCTGTAATGGCTTGTTGTTGTTGTCAAAAAAGAAAAAGACAAAAAATAAAGTCAACTTTGTAGTCCCGAACTACTCACGACCTGATTCCTTGCAAAGGGATACGTAGGCAACCCTTAGAGGTTCGGTCGCAACTATCAAAAATCAATGTCACGCTGTTGTGTTGAAATTGTCATCATAAACTTGGGTTTTTGTGATAATCCCTCAACTTGAAATTGTTTTCCACCATCATTTGAGAAACATGATAATAACTTCAAAACACGAGATGAATCTTGATTGAACCCTTGCCCCGCACAAGGAGGATTTCCAGTAGACCAATTCCCTGGTGCCATCAAGAAGTGATGCTTTGACACAGGTAAAGCCTGCTAGGTTGAAAACCCGCAAGGGCGACCTAGGAAAAAGTTAAGGCAAAAGCTCGCTAGATCGAACTTCAAAATGAGATCTAGGCAAAAGTTAGAGCAAGCATGAGTTCTCCACATCAAGTTGCACAATTCAAAATGAAGAAAGGCATTCTTTGCTTTTATTCCCCGCATAAATATCCATTGCAAAGCCCCTTTGAGCTTGAATCAATTTCTTTGAAAAAGAACCCAGCCAGGCAGCTATCCCCCACACTAGGGTGAAAGGAAAGAATAAAAAACGAAAGTGCCAAAGATGTAGGCGCGTGAAAGTTCAAACCATCACAAGAATGGAAATGTTAAATTCGTTATCACTTGAAAATGCCAAATTGCATCAAGATAAGGAGCACAGAAGAAATGAAACAGAAAAATCAAATGGAAAGAAAGCGTCAATCGAAAATAGGCACAAAACAAGAAGAAAAGAAGAAGCGCCCATCAAAAAGCAAAAAGGGCATGAATTGAGTCCAAGATAGCTGCTAGCTCAAACAACCTCAAGGAAAAATGAGATTTTTGAGCCTATTATTCTTCCTTTGTTAAGCCCATAACCTTGGCCCCGTCATAACCTAGATAAAAGTCCTTTCAGATTGGAAAGTGCAACTTGATAGTGAGAATTCAAGTCAAAAGGGAACAGTCTAATCTCCCTTGAAAATCAAAAGTCAAAGCATTGTGCAAACGCTGGCGTCATGCAAAGCAAAAATCCAAACTGGGGCATATTAAGGGGTCTTCATCTGCAGCCCTCTAAACTGGGGCATTTTGAAGAAAAATCAATGAGGCATCGTCAGCAATCTGGGGCATGGGTTCATGATAAGAAATCTTGTGTTTTGATAAAATAGTAGATTTGAATGAACATCACTTGATGGAGTGAAACAATCACAAAATCAAAATCCAATTTTATCATGACAATTTCGACATCAATGGTGAGGCATGTTTGCCATCTTTCAGAACTTCGGGTCAATGTAATCTTCCATATCCTTCAAGTCGATACGTTCTTCCTTTGCCCACTCGGGGCACCCCAGTCAAGTCATTCACATAGTTGCTCTTATCCGTCAAGTCAACATGGTCAATCAAATCCCTCACGCCTTGTCTGTCAAAATCCACCCCCTTGTCAAAAAGGCCAATCAAATCCTTTGGCCTTGTCGGTCTCATCAATGTCCATCCTTTTGTCCAAAAGACTGATCAAATTCCTCGGCCTTGTAAAAATCCACCTCTTTGTCAAGCAGTCAATCATGTAGTCTTAGTCTTGTCTATCCTTGACTCGTGGAAATGATTTCAATGCATCAAAGAACCCATGTTTGGGTACATGATCAATTGGTCGTCAAAACCATTAGCAGAGCCGAGAAAGAAAATCAGAATTGAAGTTCATCAACTGCAGAGGCACGTCAACCCGAAATTGGGGGATGTCAGCCTAATGCCATTTACTGTGAGAGGTATGCACCCAAATCCAAGACTGGGGCATAGGAGCCTAAAAGTCTAAAATCAATCCAAAACCCAAGTCTTGCCAATCTCAAACCCAAACCCTGGCCAAAAGGAAAGACAGTAAAGCAAAAGAGCCACCCCATTGAGCCTCCTACTTTTTAAAGAAGGAATGTTGTCGTTGTTGTCATCGAGTGTCGATGCATGAGTCACATGTAATCGTCCTGCGGGACAGTTTTTCAATCAATCGTCCTGAGGGACAAACTTTTGAATCAATCGTCCTGAGGGACAACTTTTAAATCAATGGTCCTGAAGGACAATTTCTTTAATCAATCGTCTTGAGGGTCAACTTTTTCAATTAATTTCAAGACCAGAGATGGTCACTTCAATTTCAATCAAAATTAAATTCAAGACCAGAAATGGTCATCTTCAAAATTAATTTCAAGAAAAAAAATGGTCATCTTCAAAATTAATTTCAAGACTAGAAATGGTCACATTTTCAATAATGTCATTTAGGATAATCTTTACATTCAATTTAAAAATAGATTCATTACATGACGTAGCCACCAAGCTGGTGCATTCAATCATTTTAGTCCCCTAGCTGACACACCCCAATCATTTTAGCCACCAAACTGGTGCATTCAATCATTCAAAAGACGCCTAGCTAGCGCATCCAATCAATCATCACTCGTTCTTTCAATCAATCATTCAATCAATCATTACTCATCAATCATTCAATCAATCACCCATCAATCATCAATCATCTATTGTGTGCATCATCATTCATCGTTCATTGTCAAGTGAATCATCAATCTATTCCTTTGCCCCCAAGAACTACGCCGTGAGTGGGGTACGTAGGCAGCCTGAGTGGCACGACCGTGATTTTAATGTTTTCCTTTGTAGCTTGAGAAAAGGCTCAGGGAACGAATCGGGATGTCTCTGTCTTAGATGTAACTCGAATCAAGCAAATGATTCAGAGTCCTATCCAAGAGGGGCAACTGTAGACACCCCGACTTTGACCCGAGAAACTTATCAAGCATCTCCAAGGATGAAAATGCCCGATAAGAGCACGCGAGACTTGATTGTGAACTTGGAAACCCCTACAAAACCTCTTCAAAATAAACCCAAGCCTACACCACCTTCTAGTACATTCAAACCCCTCTTTATTGATATATAATATCTCCCAATCCGTTTTGAAATGAGGGAGATATGCATGTTTTACTAAAATGACTTGTTTTCCAAACCTTCTGAGGGTAAAATGGTCATATATTTTGATGTACAAATCATATTGGGTTTAAACCACTTGGGTTAAAAATTAGACTTGACAAGCTTTCCAACGCTTCAAACCATGCACAAAACGGAGTTCGGTAGCACCCGGAATGGCCCCCACGAAGTTTGAAATTTTCTGCAGTCTCCAAATCCAGGCGCCTAGATTCCCCAATTCCAGACGCTCAGACTCAATCCAGGCGCCTGGATTCCCTATTCCAGGCGCCCAACTCACTTCAGACACTTTATCCCCAAGGTGAAATTGGTGGGAAGGAGCGTCTTGAGGATCATTTTTGGGATTTTTTGCAAAGATCAGTTAGAGAGATGGTGGGGGAGCATGATTACACTACTTGGACCCCTAGCATGATCCTCTAAGGGTTCAAGTGACCCTTTTGGACCTTGTATTTCCTATTTATACCACCTCTCCTCCTCCATTTGAAGAGAGATCAGTTCCTCCCTCACTCCCCTACTGTTATGCTGCAGAAATGCACCCAGAAACTCTATCCCCAGTAAATACTCCATTGTTGCAACCCTTTTCTAGCCTAAAAAGCCAACCTTGATCACTAGTAACCCACATACCTCAACCATCCATCATCAAAATCAACCAAAATAGAAATATTCAATTTGCTTTTACTCTGAAAAGCCCATCTCAACCCATATAACCACCAAAAATCCTTCAAAACCTTGCTCAAACTCCATTATTCAAGCTTTTCAAGGTAATTTTTCTACCAAAATAGTGTTCAAGGGCCCTGAGGGGACACCACCCAACCTTTATTGGTCCTCAATACCAATTAAAGGTTTGGGAAGGTTGAAAGTACAATAAAAGAGAGCATCCATGCTCATCCCATACATCTTTGGAGCATTTAATCATGAGTTTATTACATACATATTCTTCTCAAGTATAAAATTTCCTTATCTAACTCCATAAAGGCAGAAAGTCACATTCATCATACATAATCAATTTGTTCCTTTTTGTTTGGTCATTGAGCATGTCAAAATTTTGATTTTCAAGTTCCATATCATCCCTTGAGTAAGATTTTTGGAGTTATTTAGTGTTGATCATTCATATTGCATCATTTAGAAGTGCATCAGAAAGAAATATGAAGGTTTACTTTTAGCTTGTGAATGAATCTAAAGTTGAAGAAAAATTAGCCTACAATGCATTCCAGGCGCCTGGATTCACCTAATCCAGGTGCTCACACCCAACCCAGGTGCCTACACTCACCCAATCCAGGTGCCCACACCGAATCCAGGTGCCTACACTCACCCAATCCTGGTGCCCACACCCAATCCAGGTGCCTACACTCACCCAATCTAGGTGCCTACACTCACCCAATCCAGGTGCCCACACCCTGTAATACCCCAAGTTTGGGGGTAGATGATATTTAGTCTCACATTGGTTGTTTATATGAGTGTACTTGGGTACATAACAAATCATGTGGGCTACTACTAGTACCTTGGGCTTAAGCATTTTGGGCCATGTGGTGTGGCTTGTGGATCAAATCAGGGTACTGGGCCAGTGGTCTACATGGGGCGTTACAAATGGTATCAAAGCCCCACCCTGGTCCAAGTGGTGGGTAGGATGTGCTCTGCCACCACGGACACCAGGGGAGGTTGCTGGGACTATGCAACGAGGACGTTGCATCCCTAAGGGGGGAAGATTGTGATACCCCAGGTTTGGGGTTAGATGGTGTTTAGTCTCACATTGGTTGTTTAGATGAGTTATCTTGGATATATAACAAACCATGTGGGCTACTACTAGTACCTTGGGCTTAAGCATTTTGGACCATGTGGTGTGGCTTGTGGATCAAATCAAGGTACTGGGCCAGTGGCAAGGTTCTGAATCTCGTACCGGTAAGGGTACCGGTTTTCCTACTGGTACGGTACGGTACCGGTACCGGACTAATACCGGTACTGTTTCGGATTTAGCGGTACTTTCTATATATATATAATATCAAAAAATTTCCTCATATCATCCAATTCTTCATAAATAAACTATAATTAGACAACAAATATCACAAAAATAGACTTCAAACTAACAAACAAATGTTCCAAATACATAATATATATTGACTCTATAATTGACAAAATAGATTAATTTTATTATAATTAAAATAAATACATAATAAGTCAAATAAATGCAGAAATTTATTTAAACAATATTAGATATTTAAAACCCACTCCATCTCTCCCCTGCCTAGGAAAATAAAACCCATAGTTAATGCTTGACCATGGTTAGTGTACTTCCCCTGCCTAGGAAAATAAAACCCACTCAAGTACTCAACCCAATTCCACGACAGTGTCGCTCTCTCTCTCTCTGCTAGGGACGAAAAAAATGTTTTTTTGGCCCACCTCATTTCCGGCAAAATCAGCTTCCTCTCTCCGGCGAAATCGGCTTCCTCTCTCTCCGGTGAAATATGATGGAGTAGCAGATCTTATCATTTGTATTCTGGGTAAGAAATCAACGATTTTCAGATTTTCAGATCTTATCATTTGAAGTCTGGATCGTCTTCTTAGGTAAGAAATCAACGATTTTCAGATTTTGTGGCCAACTCTTTTCTCAGTGAGCTACTGCTGTTAGACGCTTAAGGCGTTTCTTTCTGCTCTGCAAAATTTCGGACGGAATTCCCGGTATACCCATCTCGTCCGGTATTTGCCGGAATTGCCGGTATTGTCCGGTAAGGACCGGTATTACGACCGGGACGGAATCTGAGTGGCTTGGTACCGGTTTTCCTTCAATCCGGTACGTACCGGCCGGTACCGGCTGGTACGGTACGAGATTCACAACCTTGGCCAGTGGTCTACGTGGGGCGTTACAAATGGTATCAAAGCCCCGCCCTGGTCCAAGTGGTGGGTAGGATGCGTTCTACCACCACGGACACCAGGGGAGGTTGCTGGGACTATGCAACGAGGACGTTGCATCCTTAAGGGGGGAAGATTGTAATACCCCAAGTTTGGGGGTAGATGATATTTAGTCCCACATTGGTTGTTTATATGATTGCTCTTGGGTGTATAACAAATCATGTGGGCTACTACTAGTACCTTGGGCTTAAGCATTTGGGCCATGTGGTGTGGCTTGTGGATCAAATCAGGGTACTGGGCCAGTGGTCTACATGGGGCGTTACACACCCAATCCAGGTGCCTGGACCAGGTTAATCCAGGTGTTCAGTTTGTAATCCAGGTGTGATTTGTATCGAGTTCGTGGGTGTGTGTTGAGGTCTTTTAGCATGGTTTAAGTGTGTTTTAGCATAGTTCATGGTTTTATGCATGGTTATTTACCACACATGACACTTAGCACATGTATTCACATACATCATATTGACATTTTAAATGCATTTACGTGCTCTCACATGTATTTGTAATTAAAGTCTATCCAAACAATATTTTCTAAAATCCATTGTGCATTGAGTAGAGACCGGTGGTCGCACCGGGCGAGAGGGGTGCTTTAAATTTCTTCCCCTCTCGTAACCTAGCTCCCGAACCCGAGAAATCTCATTTTGAAAGACTGGTGAAAATATTTTCCATACCTAGGGCAAAATAGTCATTTTTCAATTGGTTTCTCGGGTATGGTCCTCAAACCCGGGTGGCGACTCCATTCAACCAATCAAATCGGTTTTCCAAAACAATATATTTGTGAACCTCCGCGGGGTGTTCACACTTGCTCTCTCGATTCTATAATTTGTGTATTGATACACTGGAAAAAGTGTATCAATACACTAGTTGTCTGGAACTTCGCGACCTGAGTATTGATACACCCAAAATGGTGTATCAATACACTTATCTACTGTTGTTTAATACTTCATTCTCTTGTTTTATAAACTTTCGGTAAGTCTAGAATCCTCCTCTAGAAACTTGTGATTTCTTTTAGATAAACTTGTCCTAGACTTGGTAGATGAACTTTATGCTATTTCGTTGTTTGTTCGGGAAGTTTTTGAGACACAATGGTCGAAAGCACTTGTGGGACGCGTACGGACACATGAAATCTTTTAAAAGAGAATTGTGGGTGTGAGTTATGCGATGACACATACGTGAATTGAGATGAACGATAAATTAAGGTGAATGAATAGATGAGAAATCATATGGATGCGGGCCGGGCCGAAAGGTAGCCCGGAAGGATACTCGGGCCGTCCTATGGACGTGTCGCGAGAAATTATGCATTTGCCAAGCACAAGATAAGCATACGAGGCTGAAAGGTAGCGCGAAAGGATATACATGAGGAATGATATGGATACAGGACCGATAGGTAGCCCGAAAGGATACTATGGCCGCTTTACGGGCGTGTCGTTAGGAATGTCTAAAAAGATTAACTCTAAAGAACTTGTGGCATAAAGTAATGAACGAGTTGGACGCATGCGAGATGTCGGGCACGTGGGGTGTTAGTAAAGGGAACCTAGTGGTTAAATGAGTTTGTTTTCACCCCTTTAAACCCTAAAATTTCTTGAACTTTGTCACGTGCCTTGTGCATCTTTTGCCTATCACTCACTTGTTCATTCCATTGCATTTAGGATTTGGTAGATTTTCTCTACTGGGCTGGTGAGCTCACCCTAATAATTTCAGGTACCCAGCACGGAGCATGACATGGATTGCTTGGAGTGTATGCATGCATCTCTTTTGAAAGCTTATTGGAGTAGTTACTTTATCATTTTGGAACTTGTATTTTTGAAAAGATAATTTTGTAATTTAATTGAATTTTCATCATTGACTTGGTTTGTAATAACATTGGTAACTCATGTACTTATTTTGGGCACCGGAATCCCGTGAATTATCGTGTGTTTTGAGGGCGTTACAAAGCATACCTAAGGGCACCAAATGAAACTCACAGTTCTTCCTTTTTGAAGTTTCAGAGTAAATGGGATAAGTTGATGACGGGATAACCATAACAATTTCAGAAACCAACCACAGATTCCAAGAATCTGAGGATTGCATGCCCTAATTAAGATATGAGCCTACTTGACATGATTAAGAAAAAATGATCAACGAATGATATGAGCCTACTTGACCATTGCACCACTAATCAAACATCAATATGCAAGGAAGACTACTATCACATTTACTATATCAATTATGCCAATATTCACTTGTCCTTGAGAAACTTGTCCAAAAGCAATTGAACAAGAACGTATTTTCTGTGCATTTGAAGCTACATTCAGTGTTAGCACTGTGAAGTAGTACTATGCATTGTTTTCATTTCTCTTTTGTTAAGTGTAGTTTAGTCCTTTGATTTCATTAGGGTTTGCTTAAGGTTATTAGGTTGGCATATATAGCTTCATCACCAATCTACTCCAACATAATAATTTTTGCAGTCATGTGAGAACATTTTACCAAAACAATCTGGGAGAAAATGCTACAAGATTACTTGCATTTTGGAAGGATCAAGATGAGAACAAATGTACAATGATCTGTGCAAGGCTACCCATCAAGGCTAACATGGTTCGATCATTGTTTCTCGGTATTATACACTAGCATTAGTCGCCCCATGGAGGTTGGCCATTCAAACAATTTCCACGTAGCTTCTTCTCAAAGACAATTTCGATGAAGAATATGCATGGGAAAGTCTGGAAGACACAAAAAGAAGTCAGTCAACTGACATGTGAAGCCGTTCTGAGTCACATAACCATATTTTAAGACAAACATCTTTCTAAGTGGTGGGGTCTAGGAAAGAATAGGAAAGGTAATTTTGTGCTACGATGTTTGTAGCTACATAGAAACGCATCTCTCAGGAAAGCATCAAACAATCATGGTTCTTAGGTGTTGGATTGTTCAGCTCCCCCTTTTTTTACTACAGCTTCTGTAGCTATGAGTTTATAGTATAGACGAATGCTGCAGAATTAAGGAATGGTATCCTCAAAGCTATTTTAAGCTTTCTTCGTATTGACGGGCACAAGTACGAGTACTGTAGATGCAGGAAACATGACTTCAGATTTAGCAGAAGGTAGTCGAGTTGTCAGATCACTTTCGCAATCCTAGATAGGGAGAGTTGAGCCTGAAGACCCAGAAGGAATCAAAGATGAAATGGCTATCAAGGGTTATATAAATCTGAAAATATCTTCTGTTACCCATCAAAACCTAATGATCTTCAAAGGGCTAAATATAAAATTGATAATAGATAAGTGGTTCAAATAATTCGACAGTCATCGGGGTGATTGAATGATTCTATAACCAATTAAAAGGATCGATCTTAATATACAAACATGACCAGTTCAAAAAAAATAAACAAACATGATATCAACACCTAAAATTTGGGAAACTTGAGGTCACCTAAAAAATCAGCCAAAACATCGCCTGTGGAAATGAAGATGCCACAAAATCTGAATTAAGGAAGGCAACTATTTTTGCTTATTTAGTTTGACAAAACTGTGCAGTTCCATGAAAGAAGGATATGAAACATATTGTGGAGAAGGAGTAAAACCATCAAGAGGCTAGAAGCCACTGAACCCGAGGAATATTAATGAAACCAGCTATACTTCTTCTTCATGAGGCAACCAGTGCCCATGATCTCACGTCAGAGAATCTAATCCAAGAAGTTCTAAAGAAATTGATGGGATACAACAATCCATCTGCATAGTTCTCATTAGCCATGATCTGAGATCTAATACCTGTCTGATAACGGGATTACTATAGAACAAGTAGTTGTATAGGAGAAGAAGAAAGTAGCAATCTTTTCAACATTTTCCACTAATTGAAAACATGGATACTCTGTTGACGTACCATTTCTGAGTCCGAGACTGAACAAATGACTATAAGATAGGGAGATAATTCATATTGCTTCTAACAAGCATGGGTGTCCGGCTAATCCATTAATCACAGAATAATGAGGAAAAAGGAAATGTTCATAAGACATCATGGCAGAATGTGTGCTTCATAATTTTGATCTACCTATGCCGAAAAGAACAAGCTTGAGCAGAAAACATATCCTAATAGGGGGGGGGGGGAACAAGAGTGAATCTGGCAGGCACTTTGCATTATGTCCATCGAATATGGCCAATAAAGGATTAATAAATCTGCGAAATTCCATCCTTCAAATGGGGTAAACCGTTTTCCTGTGGGAAAGAGCTAATTAGTTTATTTTTGGTTTTTATTTTCAAATTTATTAGTAATAACTATGTTTCCCACTATAAATAAAATGGATTTCCCTTTTGCTGACCCTATTGCTCCCTCACTTGTGTCATTTGATTTGTGGTGTGTTAATTATGATGCGCAAATTAATTAACAAGGACCACATATCTGCTTTCCGAATTGATAAGAAATCGCACAAGTGTGAGACTTGTGTCGAAGCAAAGATGCCATGGTCTTCTTTCTAATTGACAAGAGAGAAGCACCGAGTCATTGGACTTAATTCACAACATAGTGTGAATTGAAGCATGTCCACTCATGAGGCGACAATAAGTATTTTTATACTTTTGCTAATGATAGCACAAGAGAATGGTGTATGTACTTGCTGAACAACAAGAATGAGGCTATCAACAAAATTGTTTATAAGATTTATGTCGATCAGTTCTAAGATTCATAGAACATGTGGGTGATGCATAAATCTATGATTACCTTCGAATGTGGGGGTGTTTTGTGAAAATAATCGTGAAATTGTGAATCTCCACTTATCCTAGAATGTGGGGGAAGGTGCAATTAGTGTATTCTCGGATAATTGGGAGTCTGGCGTACTTAATGAATTGTATGAGGCCAAACGTAGCCTATTCAGTTGACAGACTGAGTTAGCACACGAGTACCAGAGATATACTTATAATTTGGGAATGCATTTTACCAGATATTCAACAATACTAGAGATCTACTGTGATATGAATTGGATATCAGTTATGAGGGACTAGAAATCCAAGTTTGGATATGTCTTCAAACTTGGTGGTGTAGCTGTCTTTTGGGTTTTTCTAAGGCAGACATGCATCAGACAACTGCTCTCAAGTAAGGATTGTCATTGTTGACTGTGTGAAGTCAAATGACAACATTGTGGCCACTAACCGAAAGGTTAAATGAGAGAGCTAGTTGATGAAAACATCGAAGGGAATGGGGTTAAAGCCATTACGCTCATAGTTACCGTGGGGGTAGCCAACCTAGCTGACTGGAGATCCCAAGATCTAGGTTCAATGAGACTATCTTTTGCGAGTAACCGAGAACGATCACTGAGGAGACTAAATCTCCTGCCCATTCCTATGGTGTGAAACAGTGATACCTGTAAAGGAAATTAGGTTAAGCGTTGCTTTTAATGACTCTTATGCGTCGGGTTACCAAGCGGGGTATAACATGATACTCTTTATAAGAAGGTCACCTATGTGAGTATGAAGTGAGGGCCGCTTCTTTGAGAATTTTGGCAACATTCTCGAGAAAATACTTGCAGAACTAGGAAGAGTGTTCACAGCCAAAACGAACACAATAGTGAGAACAGAACTGTGTCAGGTGATGTTCCGTGTGATTCCTATTGTCTCGGTTTACACAAACGGTAGAACAGTTCAAAGCGGGACCGCACACTGGTCAGCCAGTAAATCCGATAAGTCTTCACAAGGGAAGGTTCAAGGCCAAAAGCTACCTATCCTATGCGGGATTGATCCGTTGTACTCTCTCTCCAGGTCTTCCGAGTCTCCTTTGTTTTTCGTGTCAGTTTCAGCCAATTTCATTCATGTGGGGGATTGTTGGAAAATTGGAATTTTTCCATTTAATATTTATGGGTTTTGACCCTTAAATTAAAATGGGACCCACACCGCGTGAGGTGGGCCCTTAGCTGCAATTGACACTCCTATGTTGGGAGTTTATTTTGGTAGAGGAATGAGCAAATTCCAATTAGAGATGAATGAGAAATTGTCTCTTAAAGTGGACTATTTGGAGTACCCAAATTTTTAGAAGGAGGGAACCGTTTACTATGGCCGCCGCCGCCGCCGCCCGGACCGTGACTGGGACTGTAAGTTCGAGGTCCGTGGTCCTTGGCCTGGCTGGCTGGCTAGGCGATTAAATGGGCTTGGACCTAAGTTCCTCCATAATTGGTTACAAACCAAAAATTAGTGGGTTTGGGTTCGGGTCGTACCCGTTTGATTTAGATCCACAAAAGAGTAGGAAAATCAATATGGGTTTCTTAGTCACGCTCATTTTTCTCCTCACGGTATCATTGGTCTGATGGTCTCTTGATGGCATAATCAATTGTGTAGATATTGCTCATTAAAGTGGCCAAGGCAATTGGATTCTTCAAACGGCTAATTCATTTGATTAGTGCACTGATTGGATTTCAGTTTGCAATTGTGAATGTCAATCGAATTGCTACGTTTACGGAAGAATATGAATACACGAATTGCATATCAGTTTTTTTTTGCAAATTCAATTTGCAAAGTTATTGCCCCATGAATGAGAGAGGCTCCTCTCAACTCCTATTTAAAGGCAGTCCTTTCTATTGTTTCAATCACCAAAAATCAGTCTCTTGTTCCATTGTTCTTCACTCAGTTTTTCCGGAAGAGAGTACAGACACTAGTTCGTTCGACAGGGCAATCCGGTTGGTGTTACCGTTTGATTGTCGTAAGCCACTGTATCCTGGGAAGCAGACGTCGGTCAACCCCTCAAACACCTACGGTGAGGCGGCGAATTTGCTTTAAGGAAACCGTGTGAAACACGGGCCCTGGCTTGTTTTTCGGTTTGCTAATTTTTCCCGGTTTCCATTATTTATTGTTCATAATTTTAAATTCCAGAATTGAATTATTTGATTACTGTTTTGGCACTGATTTTTCATCCAAAATTAATTATGTTTCCATCCAAAAATTCTTGGCCTATAGGGTAAGATTTTTTGGGATGAAAACATAAATTATTTTTGCCGCTGTTCTTTATATTTTCATCCAAAAATCCTTGATCCAGTAATAGTGGTTAAAAATTTTTAGGGTGTCGCATGCACGAGCCAAATTC
The DNA here is from genome assembly GCA_016920895.1 of Vaccinium myrtillus. Classification (NCBI taxonomy): domain Eukaryota; kingdom Viridiplantae; phylum Streptophyta; class Magnoliopsida; order Ericales; family Ericaceae; genus Vaccinium; species Vaccinium myrtillus. The sequence continues at coordinate 15,339,123 of CM029272.1, read as the reverse complement.
ATAAAGGGAAGTGATCATGGTTAAAATCAAACGAGCAATCTTGTCAATGGTTTTTGACATTTTTTTTTACTATGATTCAATATGTTAATTCAATAATTATTACCATGTTTACAGGTACAAAGAGAGCATACATACTCCTTATCTATATAGGCCCGCGCAGCGGCTATTTTGATCTTTTTACCATGATTTTTTTATCATTTTTTTTATTTTTACCATGAAATGTCGATTATGTGGTTGATATGTTTTACCATGATTCAAATAATCATGGTAAAAATCAAATACAAAACATAAAATATGGTAAAATCAGGTAATCATGGTAAAAATTAAAATGATTGAGATAATGAGCCAGTAATATGGTTAAATGTCATTCCAACAACAATTATGATAAGATATCATCCCTCTCTTGAATTTCCACCATTTTGCATTCCTTGAATTTAGGAAGGAGAATAATTCACCAATTCAAAAAAATTCTTAATTTTAGGGTGTGCATGGATCAATCAAAAGTAACTAACTTTGAATTCAAAAATATCCATCCGGTTTTTTGGTACCACTTAGATTTTCATTCCCCATTCTTTATGGAATTATGTTTTCATCCTCTTGAAGTTTTTTGTATATATATACACCGGAGATCCTGTCAAGGATCCCGGAAATCCCGGATTGAAGCGTTTTGATGCTTTTAAAAATTATTTTTGGGAAATCCAAGCCGTCCAATGTGTTCAAAAGGTGTTTTCCAAGGTCCACGCGGGAAATCTTCAAAAAAAAATACCGGGAAGGGCTTGATCCATGCAATTTTTCGCAAAAACTGCATATTTACAAAATTGTGTCGATCAAGCCCTTCCCGGTATTTTTTTTTAAGATTTCCCGCGTGAACCTTAGAAAACACCTTTTGAACACATTGGACGGTTCGGATCATGAAAATTTGATCCGGAACTATGAGTTCCGGACCGAAGGGTCCCGGACTAGGGAGTTCCTCTCTCTATATATATATATAATGTGAGCTTCTTATCCACTCCTCCCGGATTTAAGAAAAAATTGATTTTTTTTGTGTTGCAAATTTTTTTTTGAAAATCTGAGCCGTCCAATGTGTTCAGAAGGTGTTTTCTAGGGTCCACGCGAAAAATCTTCAAAAACAAAATACCGGGATTGCGGAAAAATGCTTGGATCAAGTGCTTCCCGGTATTTTGTTTTTGAAGATTTTTCGCGTGGACCCTAGAAAACACCTTCTGAACACATTGGACGGCTCGGATCGTCAAAAAAAAGCTCGGATCAATGAGGACCCTTATATAAGGGCCAAAGTGAGGACCTCATGCTTCCCGACCAAATTTCGACGATCCAAACTGTTAGATGTGTTTAAAATGTGTTTTTAAGGTCCACCGCGAGGATTGGTACAAAAAAATACCCGGAAGGGCTTCATCCGATCAGTTTTTGTTAAAAATTTCGGATCGTTGAAATTCAGTTCGAAAAGTGAAAAAACTGTTTGGTCCTCACTTTATTTAAAATGAGAGATCCCCTCATTAGAAGTTGATCATATATATATATATATTCAGCGAAAAATCCGGACAATATTTCACCACATATCTTCAAAACAATGTCTAAACACATTATTCATACACACCATCCAAGCACTTTACATTTTCTTAAAACATTATGATCTTAATAGAAATGACAAAAGATATAAAAGCAAAATACAAAAAGTGAAGTAAATAAAAAATGCTGCCAAACACCCACTCGTTTCCCTTCTAAAAACTGTATCCAAACATTACTTTGGCAATGACCCACTCGGACGAATTGCCAAGATCTATAAATTCTGAACCATGAGCATAGGGATCTGGCAAATGGAAACCCTAGCGCCGCTTATAGAAACGGGATTTGGGGGTGAAATGCTCCGCTCAAACCCTCATAAGGCTCTGGGAAACCAGGCAAACAACTTCAAACCCCTTTCTTTTACCTAACAAATCTCTTCATTTCTCTTTCTCTTTCGTTTCTTTCATTTTTCTTTCTTGAATCACACTGACGAACTCACTCTGCACAAATCAATCGCTTCCGTGAGGCGTTGCGTCCGTCGGCCGCTGCCGCTGGACGTGTCAACGAAAGCGTAAATTAAAAACTATCAGCGCCGAGGGGAATTATGATACATACGTAATTTCCACATCACATCTACGATTTTTCTACGGTATCGTAGTTTGTTTCTTAATCGGCTTGATAAATCACCATATCAATCTCTCCAAATGCATACAAATACAGTGTATTAGCATATTTATTGTTGCTTCTTATGGTGAACTCTCTCTGTTTCTTGAACGAAACAAACAAGTGAGGGATGTTCAAGTTTCCGAAGCATAGATCTGTTTTCTGAAAAGCCAGCATTAAACAGCTCGGTGCATCACACTTATGTGTTCTGTTGCATCGTGTTACCTGTCTCCTGGTAAATTTATTTTTCCCTTTGTTTTTGCTTCTGTATAAGCACGTGATATTTGGATTTGATATACTTGTATTAGAATTAAAATTGTGTCTAATGAATTGAACTACTTTGGTTGGTTGGTTTTGATGAAATATTTGGCGGTCCCGGGAATCTGGAGGGCGCATCTGAGCCGTTGATCTCAACGGGCAATCCACGGCGCCAAGATCAACGGGTTGGATTTCATCTCGGCAATCAACGGCTTGGATCTTCAAATTGCCGAGATGAAATTAATTAAGACCGTTGGAAACACATCCGATGGCTTGGATGTCTGCCCTACAGAGGCTGCCCTCAAGGCTCCCCGTTTCCATTCAAAAACTCCCTCTGTCCGGATTTGTTGGTCTGTTTTGGGGATTCCAACTTTTTTTTTATTACATTTTGAGTTTGTTAATTTTTTATTTTATCCGCAATCCCTCCATTTAATACTCCCTCTATTCCAATTCTAATTTGATAGTCCACTACGAAAATACGTGCAATTTTCAAACTCAAAAAGAATGTAGTTGCAAAAAAAAAAAATTATCAATATGGATCTTGTTTTGATAGATCTCATTGAGAATTTTAATACGGTGCAAAAAAAATTAAAAAATGTAGACACATTATTTAAAAAAAAATTAGTTTTTGAGTTGTTATTTTAAATTTTAGAAAATGGGCAAAAAGGTAAAATTTTCATACTTTATCCTTTAACTTTTGAAAATGGACAAACAATTTCGGACTTGAAAAAGTATGTTTGTGGACTAACAAATTTGAACGGAGGGAGTACCTTTTTAAAATCTTAACAAACTCTAGTGGGTTGATTTTAGAATTTGCATACTTTTAATTGTCTACTGAAGCTAACTGGATGTGTTATCCAAGATTCCACATCCAAATTCTTGAATGATCAAAGCAGAAAATAATTATCTATTGAAGCTGGATGTGTTATCCATGCAAGTTGGATTAAAAGGCACTGGATTTAGGAAAAGAATTTGATCAGCAAGGAAAAATCTCTAGCCCTGGTTTGTATATCCACATAAATTTGTCGGCGAGGATCACCGGCTTGTACCCAAACTTTTACTCAAATTTGAATGAGACTTTTGAGGAAAAGTTCTTTCGATGGATAAACTCAAATTCAAATGTGCACACAAATTTAAGTAAGCACAAATTGTAAAGGGCAATGAAAGTCATAAAAAATTTAAGGGACATTTACCATCAGGTCACCTTTGAATCCTATAATTACCATCAGGTCAAGTCCAACTCTAAAAAATTCTCATCAACTCCCCAACCCATATAAAAATGTCTAAATCATAGGATACCCTATGAAAGTGCCTAAAATCCTAGGGTACCCTATGAAAGTGCCTAAACCACTAAACCCTATAATAGGAAAGTGCACCCTAAACCTAAACTCTAGGGTACCCTACGACTAGGGTACCCTATGAAAGTGCCTAAAATCCTAGGGTACCCTACGACTAGGGTACCCTATGAAAGTGTTTAAAATCCTAGGGTATCCTACGACTAGGGTACCCCTTAAACCACTAAAACCCTATAATAGGAAAGTGCACCCTAAACCTAAACTCCAAAAAAGAGTGACTTACCTTAGTGGTAATTAAAAAAAATGACTTACCTTATTGGTAATTAGACATCTCTTTTCTAGACCTAGAGGTAATAATCCCAAAATTTAAGCCTGTTGTGGTTTGGTGAAGAACTTGAATAAATTTTAGTAATTTGTATTAGAGTTCGAATCAAGAATCAAGGTCAACACTCCCACAACCTTGTAATTCAAAACCTAGCTCCCAAATAAGCCCCAACCGAAATGCATCCCTTCCAAGATTGGTTGGAAGAGCAACCAATCGAAACCTGAGCTCCAAGCACGTGTGGATGATGCTCTTGAGTAAGGATCTAGGTAGATTTAGAGTGTGGGAGGTGAATTTGTGGAGAAAGTTGAAGAAAAAATATAGGAGATGAGAGAGAGGGAGGACCGGCTATATGGGGGACAGGAGGAGAATGAATTCTCTCTCTATACTCCCTTGTATACTACCAATTTAAATAATCACACAACACACCCAAGTAGTTACCAGGGTGCCTAGGTGCTACGATTTAATCCACATTTCCCACTTCTCTTACATTAACCTGCCACCTAGCATTTAAAATAGGGTAAATTTCATTTACCTCCCATGAGGTTTATGACAATTACAGGGACCTTCCTTCAGGTTTTTAAAAATTCCACTGACCTCTTCTACTTTTGAAAAAAATGTCACATACCTCCTTTCCGTTAGAAAAGGTAACAAAAAACGCTGATGCCATGCCTTCTCTCTCTCCTCTTTATATTTTACATCTTAAAATGTTTATAACTTTTGTTTTATAATTCATTTTTTTTATGAAATTTATATATTTAAAATCTACTTGAAAAGATCAACAGAATGAGATCCATATTCAAGCGTTTTTAACAAAAACTGATCCGATCAAGCCCTTCCGGGTATTTTTTTTTGAAGATTTTCCGCGTGGAGTGTGGACCCTTAAAAATGCATTTTAAAAACATTGAGCGGTTCGGATCGTCAAAATTTGATCCGGAAAGGACCCTTAAAAATGCATTTTAAAAACATTGAGCGGTTCGGATCGTCAAAATTTGATCCGGAAAGGTGCGGTCCGCACGGAATCCCATTTAAGGGATCCCTTATTAGATCATTGGTGCATATCAGTCCCGATCCCTTAAGGGATCCCTTAAATGGGATTTCGTGCGGACTTGGCCCTTTTTCAACTTTCCGGATCAAAATTTGACGATTCGAACCGCTCAATGTTTTTAAAATGCATTTTCTATATAGCGTTTTTAACAAAAACTGATCCGATCAAGCCCTTCCGGATATTTTTTTTTGAAGATTTTCCGCGTGGGCCTTGGAAAATGCATTTTAAAAACATTGAGCGGTTCGGATCGTCAAAATTTGGCTCGGAAAGGTGAGGTCCGCACGGAATCCCATTTAAGGGATCCCTTATTAGATCATTGGTGTTCAATGTGAAATTATGGAAAAATAAAATCTTAGTTTTTTGATGTGAATTATCATGCTACATAATTTAAATTTTTCAATGTGTAACTCAAAACTTTAAACCTCAAAATTCTTACAAATTTTTTTGTTCATATTCATTTTTCATAAAATTCATGTAAAATTTAAATTCTAAGTTTTGAATATGACAGTAGACCAATGCAGTTAGCCCACTTGTCTGTGTAGCCCCTTCTTTAGAGGTGAGGTTATGAGTTTGACTCCTATGGAGAGGAGGTCAACCCTTGTGGTTTACTAACATTTAACAGCTAACTCTACTGATGTATATCGAATGGCAAAAAAAAAAGTGACAGTATAATTAAAATTTGCATTGAAAATTTGAAATTTTATTAGGATAAAGTCACCAATAAGTAAAAAAATAGACTTGCAAATTTACCATGTTCATTTAATTAAGAATATATTTGGAAAAAAATCAAATTGTTAAACAAGAAGATTTTATGATGTTTCATACAATTTTTGCGTAAAATTTGACTTACACATTGAAAAAAATTAAAATTATGTAACAATATAATTAAAATTCACATTGAAAAAATAAGATTTTATTTTTCCATAATTTCACATTTAATATGGATCTCATTTTGTAGATCTCTTCGAGTAGATTTTAAATATATTAATTTCATAAAAAATGAATATATAAAACAAAAATTATAAACATTTTAAGATTTAAAATAAAAAGAGGAGAGAGAGAAAGGCATGACATCAGCGTTTTCCGTTACCTTTTCTAACAGAAGTTAATGGAAGGGAGGTATCCGACATTTATTTTCAAAAGTAAGTGAGGTCAATGGAATTTCAGAAACCTTAGGGGAGGTCCCTGTAATTGTCAGAAACCTCAAGGGATGTAAGTGAAATTTACCCTTTAAAATAATTACACACATTTCTCCAACTTTATTTTTGAAAAAATCTTTTAAAATTACGTGTCTTTACATAGATTGGAGAGGAACCTCCTTCAAAGGTTAAACTTTCTTTATTTAAGAAGAGCCTCTTTTAGGGGCTGTTTGGTAAAACTGAAAATTGAAAGCTGAAAAATTAAGTATTGAAAACTGAATGCTAAATTTTTTAAGCTGAAAAACTGTTTGATAAACCATATTAAGCACTGAATTAAAAAAATAATTTTTTTTTTGTTTTAATTTTCTCTTAATTTTACTAATGGTCATCATGTATTTGTGGTAATGGTGGAGTGGTGGTTGGGAGGTGGTGGCGGGGTAACAGTGGAAGTAGAGTAATGGTGGTGGTGGAATGATGGGGAGTTGTGGTGGCAGTGGTGCAATGGTGGTGGTTTAGTGATGGTAGTGTAATGGTTGTGACATGGTAGTGGTGGTGGTGGGCTGGGTGGAGTGCTAGTGGTGGTGGTGGACTGATGGTGGTGGCATGACAATAGTGGTGGTGGTATATGGGTAATGGTAATAGTGATGGCGGCGTGGCAGTAGTAGTAATGGTGGTGGCGTTGGCGGCAGTGGTGGTTGTGGTGGGTGGTGGCGGCGGTGGTTGTGGTGGTGGTGGTGGCGGCGGTGGTGGTGAAGTGGTGGATTGATAGTTGTGCTGGTGGTGGCAGTGGTGGTGATAGCGGCGGCAGCGGTGGTGTGATGATTGATTGTAAGCACATAAAAATTCAACCACAATTAAATAGCTAAAAGCTACTTAACTTTTCTCAATGTTTTAGCCTACACTTAATCTGTTAAATAATATAAAATGTAGTTATCAAACCTACTTAATCACTAATTACTTAATTGATTCAGTTTTAAGTGTTGAATCTGTTTTATCAAACAAGCCCTTACTTAATTTCTGAAAAATTAAATCTATTTGAATTTGAAGTTGAAGCAAGAAAGTAACCATTTCATGCAACTATCTAGCATACGATGAATTTTTCACCTTTTTTACGCTGAAATACTTAAAATATGTTAAATCTATTTTACTACTTTGACACATTTTAATTATCCTACTAAAAGCGTAGACGTTTAAACTATTTTTGTTTAGAAGATATTTTTTGAACTGTGTTTAGAAGATATTGGTCACTACTTTTTTCTTAAAGGTAAATTTCACTAACACCCCTTGAGATTTTCCCAAATAACAGATACCTCTCCACAAATAAAAAATGACAATAAACCCCTATTAAAATATCCAACTTAAAACGAATTGGCAATGAGTGGACATGCCGCTGGGTTCATATACTAGTTTTGGAAGTTATAATAAGCAATGTGGGACAAACTCTAACCACCCTATGGCTTCTATTAACATTTCATTGAATAACTCAAATTGACAATTATCTGTTTAAAAACATAATAGAATGAACCAAAAATGACCTATATATAGAAATTCATCATTTTTAATTATAAAAAGTAATGAAAAACTTTTAACTTTGAATCAAAATGTCTCTTTTTTACACATTTGAAGAGCTGTTTTGATAATAAAAAACAAAGGGTAACATTTATTGATAGCCTTTTATTTTTTTACTTATTCAAAGTGACCGTTTTGGTTGAAAAGGATGAATTTATTACTTTCCGGTCCAAAAAATTGGGATCCGGGGTGGGTGTTGTGCGGTAGATGATGTGCGTTGTGTTGTGTGGCAAAACGACGTAGTTTTGAGCACACTTTTGAAGCTTCCAAGGACCTTGTTTGGAGGAAGAAAAAAATCACTACAAAGTGCCAAATCCAAAGTGCCTAAACCCTAAACGCAAAGTGCCTAAACCCAAAGTGTCTAAATCCAAGTGCCTAAAATCACTATACCCTACCCCAAAGAGCCTAAATCTCCTTAAATTGAACCCCAAAATTGAACCCAAAATTAACTCTCCAAACAAGCCCTTGGAAGTGTACCAAAAAAATGAGCAAAACTACGTCGTTTTGCCGCACAACAGAGCGCACATCACCTACCGCACAACACCTCCCCCGGATTCAAAAAATTGGGAATTAAGAGTTTTTTATTATTTATTTTGTTATAAAAGAGGTGAATTTGTCAAAATAAGTCATTTTGGGCTAATTCGATCCAATAACATGTTTTGTCAAAAACTTATTAGTTGGGTGTTGGTGAAATATACTGTGAAATTGTAGGGAATTTATAGTCATTTCTCATGCATGGAGAGTTTATCCGTCATTAAGAAAAACGGGGTGTCAGTGAAACTGTCAAGTTTTTTTTAATAAAATAGCTCAATGATTGTCAATTTACTACGAAAGCGAACAGAAATTAGGGACTTAGCTGCAATGAAAACGGTAAATATCCGAAAGTGTATATTAATGGGGTTTTTCAACAACAACAAAAACAAAAAAGAAAAAGATTAATTGGGCATGACCATAAATTAGAGGGTGTTTGGGAGCCTACTTTCAGCTTTTTATTTTTAATTTTTTGGCTTTTTGGATTATGGAATGTGTTTTGAATTTGGACGAAGTGTTTGAGAGAAATGTGCAGAATGTATTTTGTAAAAGTTGTAGTGTTTGGGAGAACAATGATGAAAATGAGTTATAGATTAATTGTTTACTATTTTGCCCTTGTTTATTAGTTATGGTATTAAGAATGTGTACGGATTTTGATCTCTTTTTTTTTTTTGGTAATTGAAAGCCTCCCATATTTAATGAGAAATGTGCAAAATTGGAGTAATTGCCGGAAAAAAAAATGGTCCAACAAATTTCTTGTTAATAAAAAATAAATAAAAAAACCCACAGAAGGTCTCAAAACCCATGGCACATTTCGGCCCTGTTCGGTTTAAAGTTTTGTTTTAGTTTTAGTTTTGTTGATATCATCATTTCTCTCATTTCTCTCTCTATCTCTCTCTACTCATTACACCTGCTTACATCATCCAAACTAAACTAAACTACAAACCAAACACAGCCTTTGTAACTTCCGAAACATTCAGGGTAGATTATGTGCAAACCCAAAAGAAGATACCTATCTTCCTTCCATATCCGCTCGAAATTTCTTCCACACAGGTCAAACTCTCTCTCTTCCACTCCAAATTCCAAATTTCAGCACCCATCTCTCTTTTTCTTTTCCTTTTTTCCAGTATCATTTCGTTCTCATTAAGGCAAAAAACAGACCAAAAATCAAGCCCTGTGGTTTGTGTTTTGGAAGAAAGGGATCCAAAGGTAACATAAACAAAGGGGTAGGAATGAGAGAGAAATTGAGGGGAAAATGCAAAATGAGAAGTAGAATTTAAAAAGGAGGTCTAGAGCAGCTTTTGGCTTTTGGCCTGAAACTTCAAAAATGGAGAACACGTTTTCAAGAAATGGGGTTTCTCATAAGTCGCCCAAACAGGGAGAAAGAGATAATGAGAATGTGAAAAGGCAATAAATTGTCTCCCAAACACCCTCTTATCTTATTAAAGCAAAAACTAGAAACCAAAGGGAAAAGCCAAACATATATTCTATTGGTAAAATACAGTAAAAAGGGCATGAATGAAATACCTTATGCTGGTTGGTGCATTAGTTGGAAAAGCCAAAAGTTAACGATTCTTGCCCTTTAACAAATTATCCCTTCACCCTTATGTTATAAGCTAACCAAAGGAAATATTAGCCTCAAACTAAGCCACTTTCTTTTTTTTTTCCTTATGATAACTAAGGTGTTCGAGCCAACTTAAGAGCATCTTTGATCCTTACTCAAACTTTTACTATGAGTGATATTTTAAGCAAAAATTCATTTTCTATGAAGTGCTACAACAAATTAAACAAATCCAAATGTAAGCACAAATTTAAGTAGACATTTGGTGAAAATTTTGATTCTCCCTTGGTTCGAGAAAAAAGTATGAGCTATTAAAATTCAATTTGTAATGAGTTTGAATGAAGAATAATTTTAAACAGAATTCTTCTTTGAGCTCATTGGAAGAGTAAGGGCCGGAGATTCTCTAATTAGGCTCAGAGTCAAGATCTAGTTTGAAAATAATTTATGAATTAATGGTGAGAAAATATAGTCTTTACTATAAAGTTTTGATAAACACAGGCAGCTCACGACTTGGTTGTATAAATTCTTTTTTTGTAAACACTTGAATATTAATGTAACAATACAAAAGACTGTTCTATGATCGATTAGGTAATTCATGGTAGCACCTTTTCTTTTGTTTTTGCCATTCGTTAATCCTAATCTACTCTATCCTAAGGGACTTGGGGAGGGGGATGGGTGCTTACGGGAAACGAACCCTGCCCATGTGCATGAGAGTATAAGGGAGGTACCAACTGCACACCACTCCACTTGCACGGTAGCACCTTAATAAATACTAAAAAGCATACATTATATTTCAATTGTCTTTTCTTTACAAAAAAAAATAATAATAATATAAATCGCAATTGTCATTTATTTACTTAATAAAAAGGATAATACTTATTGCATCTTTACAACACACATAGCATAGGAAATTAAGGGAAGGGAGTATCTAAACACAAAACACACTAGTAGAGCATCATTTATCCATAACATATAAGCTCCCTTCCGAAGGCACACACCATCTTTATCAAAAGCTTAATCAGTGCAGCAGCGGTACATGATGAACTTCTCCATCGGACGGCTGCACTCAGCGCAAACCACCCTTTCAGGGATGGTCCCGGTGGCCCCGGGCAGGATCAGACGGTTGCAGTGTTGCGGGGTGTGGAGCTCGTGAAGATTCTCATTCAGCGCAGCCACAAATCCCTCCTGCCCGACTCGATCCTTCCACTGTTCGAACTGAGTCAAGCTTTTTAGGATGGTGTCCCCCTTGGCTTTCGCCATCTCAGCTGAACCCCGGCTGATCACGGCCCACCCCTGATCGCTCCCGTCGAAACTCAGCATTGTCATGATCTCCTGCACTATGACGTCGTTCTCCACCGACTTACCTGTTGAAAATATTCAAATTTTGGCATGCAAATAAAACAAGATTAATTAGTAGCATAGTTATAAGTTCAAAAAATTCAGAGAGCTTAGGAAAAAATTTCAGTAAAAATTTTAGTCTCTCCTAATTTGATTGAAAACTTTGAGTGAAATGGCTCCACCCTTATGATCATTACCGTGCTGGGTCTTGGAATGCCACATGCTTTCAAGCCTGACCCAAAAGAACCAGATGAGAGTGAGGTCTGGCAAAGTGTGACTGAGGTTTTCCGTGACGATGGTGGCGTTATTCTTTCGGACTTTCTCCCTCGGGTTGCTTTTTCCCACATAGAGCATCTCCAATGGGATTCGGGCGGCCTGTGCCACCGCTCGAGCTGTGGTTGTGAACTTTCGGATCCATTCCATGTCCTCCCCTCCGTACAAGCAAATATACTTCCCCTCCGAAATCTGAAATATAAAAGAGATTGTTAAGTGTACTCGACTACTGACAGGCGTTTAATTTTCATTTTTGTGCATTTCTTGCGAAAATTAGTGGTTTTTAAACAGTCGAATCCCAAAAATGCAGCCACATTTACTACTGAGTTATGTATGGTCATGGGATGAAAAATATGAAATATCTATATTTTATAGGTGGAGTATTGGGGAAAATTTTCGATATTTAATAAAGTCCAAACGTTATAACACAAAAAAAATCAAGAATGTTTTATCTTCAAAATTAGTTCACTGCAGTTTCAAGCACAGGACATGGTTAAAATCTTGATATATAACGTGCCAAGTAAAAATAGGGAACAGTTGCAAACCCAAGTAAAGATCTGTGGTTCAATAGAATCAGCCAAAAGCTCAATCCTCCAAGACTCTTCCTTCCACAACGCATCCTCTCTCGCCGTAGTGAAGGGGAAAGCCAAGTACCCCCAAATCCACATCATGTGGATCGCGTTGGTGTTCACAACTCTCCCTTGGGGGTCAAGCGCCACGAGCAGAGGCTTCTTGTTGAAATGCCATACCTCCTTGATGTACTTGATCACAGCAGGATCGATCATCGAAGGGTGGTGCACAGAGTGCCACGTCATCATAGATTGTAGGTTCTCGAACTGCTTTTGCTTCGTTTCGTTCCATGGGGTTGATCTGTCCCCCACCGGGAGCCAGACGATCTCGTATTGGCTTTCTGGCCTTGTTGGGTGTTGTCGGGACTCCGTGTACATTTGGTCCAGAATGTAGAGTTCTGGGTCGTGGGAGAGGTCTATGTCTGAAATGAATAGCAGCACATTCTTCTTCCTCAGCACATCAATGCTAACCTGTGTTGTCATTCAAGTGAATCAGTTTTTCGATAAAATAATTTGTTTTGTAATGCTTGGTTGACGATTCTTGACACCTATGTAGCATGGACACGGACACTGACACGCGTGTCCATGCCGTGTCTCTCGAGTGTCCCCCTCCAAAAAATAATTTAATTTAAGGGACACGCCACGTGGCGTGTCCAATACGTGTCCCCGTGTGGGACACGCGTGTCGCCGTGTCCCCGTGTCCAATACATGGACACGACGACCTCTAGAAGTGTCGGTGCTTCATAGCTTGACACTTTTTTCAAATCTTTTTGTTTGAAAACAAAATCCTGTCTTTGAGAATGAATTACAAAGATTTGTTTTTTAATTCATGAAAACTTTTTCAGCAAAGAGTGATCGAAATAAATATATATGCTTTCCGACGTTTATGGAGTGAATAAAAAAGGGGTATATGATGCAAACCCGTCTCTTTAATTGACCATCCCAGAGAGGCAGCTGATCCTCCTTGGCATATATCAGAGCCTTCAAGATCTTCATGTTATCAATGTGGGGTGTATCGACAAGCCGAATAAGCGTCTGATACGCTTCAATGTGTCTTTTCTCATCTGAAAACGAACCACATTTACTTACATGATAAGTACATGAACGCGGTGTGCTCTACGCATTATTCATGGAACATTAGTTAAGGGGATTGGACTAATTACCGATGTGCTGGTAACAAAGAGCCAGTTGCTTCTGGAGGTGGCTGTGGATGTTGCTGACCTTATGGGCCAAGCTAGAGAGTTCCCAAGCCTCTGTTGTCGATGCTATGTACCTGACAGCCACGGTAAAAATTCAAAACTCTGTTTTTGGTTCCTATACGTGACGACATCAATATATATTTCATTCAAAAACAAAATAGACGAACGAAAAAATACAGATTAATTGTCGTGTTTGTAGCAGTTCTTTTGATTCTTAATGGAGCACAAGCTCCGCTGTAATGAATGCAATGATACACTGCATTTCTCGCGTTTTTGTATGGAAGTTTTATGAATAAGGAGAAACATACTCGTGTCCCATGCCAATGAGGTTCATGATTTGCGACGCACAAGCCACAATGCTCCTAATAGTCCAATAAACTGCGGTGGGAATGTGGGCGGTTGCGATAACCAACTCCGGGGTGTCAGCGGTAATGTACTGAGACGGGAGCTCCGTGAACTCGACAATGCACTTGGTCACATCGAGCATGGCCTTGATGAGGGTGGTCAGGGCTTCGAACTTGGGTTTCAGGGAATCGGAGCGCTCCAGAACGTCAGGCAGTTGCTTGAGGAGCGCCACGGACTTGGCGAGGGGGTTGGATGGGTAGAGCTGGGCAACAAGCCAGAATTCGCCGTAGTTGACAGAAAATGCTGCTAAGGCTATCACCACCTTGGCATCCCACATGTAGCTTGAAAGTGTGTTGAAGAGGGCTACTGTGGTTGCGTGGGCATCAGAACCCCCTGAACACTTGCAAGAGATCTGTTACAAGAACCAGACGATATCAATATGAATGTTTTGGTGTATCGATATTGGGACAGTGAACTGGACCATAAACCGTTGCCGTCTCAGTCGATACACTGATACCTACCTGGCCGAGACAGTATGCGATTTTCAATCCCACCGATATACCGGTGCATATCCGTTCCAGAACATCCAAAATCCTCAACGAACCGGCCAAGACGGTACATCTCGGCCGATTTTTAAAAGTATGGATATATATCATTGAATTGAAATCTAGTTGTGGGTGTCACCAAAAAAAAAACGAGATAGAAGTAGGAGTGGTAGTTAGAATTTTGGGTTTTCTCTCGTACTCGGATTTGACTTTGCTTTTCGTAATATTCAAAATACAGGAATTCTATGTTGGGAGAAATTTTCCTTTTTTATAACTGGGTGTCGGGACTGGCTTGTACACAACTCGACTAATTAAAGAAGGGTAGTTCAATATGAATCTAATGACATAATCTCTTTTGGCATTAGAAAACATACCTCGCATGCAATTCTGTTGATTGGGTATGCCAAAAGTTCAAGCATGTCACTGAATCCACTGTAGACGGCCTTTTCATCCATTGCCTCTAGCTGTGCCTGTGTTGCCTATGCGAACAATTGCAATTAGGAACACAAGCAAATTCTTGGAACATGAAAAACATATCAAACACAAGAAGTTAATGTATGTGTGTGTGTGTGTATACATGAGGAATGCCAGGGACGGCAGGGGTGGCACGGTGCATGATGTCCTCGATGACGTGGAGCAGAGGCTTGACGTCGAATTCGCGGCCGTCGGGAGCGTGGGTGGCCGTGATTTGCTTCATCATAACGTTGTCGTCGGACGACGAGAACAAGCCGCGCTCGCCCCTACTCTGCTGGTGCATTCTGGAAGGCACAATTGCGGTTGAACTGGCCATGGAGGGAAAGGGTAATGAGGCCTTGGTCTGAAAGATGAGAAGGAGAATGAGCTATTGATGGATTGTGGTGATTTGGATTTGGTTACTCTCCAAGTCTTTTATACTCGTCAAGGAAGAGTGTAAAAGGGTCAAGTGAGTGAATCAAGTACCTTGCTTCCAACATGGAGTAAACTCTAAATACCTTTGCAGTATAAAAATACAACATTTGCTTGGGCTTTGAGCTGGTGGGTCCATTCCCGAATTTCTTTTGATGGATCCATGAACAAGGAATGTTAAGTAAATACAGTACCACAGGAGGAGGTGTGCTGCAGTAGCCATGGATGAAGAGTATTTTCGGCATTTTAAGTCTATGGTGGCAAAATCGTAATTAGGCTGCTGTGGACTTTTGCGTTAGGCGACTTGGGTCGGACCCGAAATGACCCAACGATCAAGATCCATGGCCATAGGCCATGATGTACGTCGTTTTTCGGGCTTTCGTCGCTGTTTATGTCGTTTTTTGACTTGCTAATTACTTGGGCAAGGAAAATCTGAATTAAGCTGCGTTTTTGGGAAACATTCTAGAATTCTCTCTAGTTTTTTATTTTGCTATTATTTTCGAATTTCTATTTTTGGTAATTTTGCGTTTTTTATTGATTTGGCTTCCTTTTCGGAGCAAATCAATTAGGGTTTCCGGTTTCCTATATAATAAGTTGTAAGTCTTAAGGGCAAGACAGTTTTTGAGTATTATTGAATGATAAAAGAGTTTAGAGAGCGTTTTCTCTAAACTTTCTTGTCTGTGTTCGATTGTTGCACGTCTTTTCTGTAGTTCATAAGACACCCTACATCAAGGTAGTTGTCAAGATAGCAAGTGGTTTGAAGGTGAAACTCAACCTTAGCAAACGGTCGCAAGTTTGAATCTTACTTGTGATAAGTAGTCTTTGTGAACCAGATGGTACATAGTGGGCACCATCTGTTCAACTTGTACCGTGGTCGGGTTGTGACAAACTATCCTCCCATCTGTTGGGGTTATTTCGAAAGGACGCCCCCATGAGCTTGGCTTTTTCAATGGATTGTAATAGTACACTGGTTGAACATTCTATGGCGGTTGGGAGCCTCTCTTCACTATGGGGGTTTGCAACTCTCGTCTCTCCCTCCCAACCTTTAATTTGGCAAAAAAAAAGGAAAAAATATAGTTAATACAGAGAAATAGTGCCCCTACAAAAACTAAGCCAATCTTTTATACCCATCTTGTATTGCATGTCTTCATTAACCAACACTAAAAGTTGGTCTGTGTTCCTCCAGCTGATGAATTGAGGTACTAACATAATTTTTTGTTTTTCAGCAATGCTAGGGTTCTGCAATTAGGACCAAAGAAAATTTCAAGAAAATAAATTGCGTGGTCCCAATTTTGGAAAATTTGCGTATTCCATTTTTGGCTTCTTACATTCTTTTATTCCCCATGTCTTTTAGCCTTCCATGAGCTTGGGGGACCATAAAATGCTATAATTAAAGTGTACGTCAATTTTTTATCTTTTGAAAAGGCAAGAACTTCAATTTATTGATCCGACTCAAAATTTTACCTGCTTTAGGAATCCAAGTTTTTTACCGAGGCACAATCATTACTCGTCAAAGAACTTGAACTTCCAAATTAAGCTACCCTCCTTTTAAAACTGTAATGACTACATTTGAGACTAACAAAAAAAATTCTCCATTTTTGTGCTTGAAATTTAATTATGAGGATGAAGGGCAAAAAAGGAGAATGACTCTTTTTTTTTCTTTTTTTTTTTCTCTTTGATTAGTCAACGTGAACAAGGTATTAGCGAAGTGACATACATTCTGCCCTCCTATATGCATGTCAACATTTAAACAATCAGAAAAAATATAGTAAGCCGCAATGTACGTTAATATTATTTCTCCAAATGGGATAGCGAAGGATTTGTGTTTCGACTCTTTTGAGTAATTCATACAAGTGAGATTAACAAAAGTTTCCTTCAAAGCGATTGCATTGCACCATGTGTCCAAACAGTGGTTCCAAAAAGTATAACAAAAACACGTGGCGCAATACAATCAATTTGGAGGAAACTTTTGTTTCCACCAGCGGTAGAAATAATTTAAACTCTTCATACAAACATTGTAGTATTTGTTTTAATTCTTTTTTTGACATAAGCAATCTTACGTTGTGTTGAATGATCTCAGAAAAGTTGTCATTTGAGGAGATGTAAAGTGAGACATGGAAGTTAATCAGAATATTAACTTTAGACAGGCAGCTAACTGTCTGCTTCCTTACTTGATACTTGGGTTTTAATCCACTGTGGAATTGAATTGATTGATACCAAGAAATGCAGAAGGCAAGGAAAGGATAATACTGGCACGTTTGTGAGCCCTTTTCTGGCACACTTTAATGATACAAACCGACCGTATTTTAGAGCTTATCGAGAAAATTAGTCACACTGAAAATCCAGTAGATCGGATATCGTTTGATATAATTTCAGAAAACATTTGTTTTAGGAAATTACTAGATTAAAATACCGAAACAGAACCTGTTTAACCCATTTATCTCAAGACAAATGCATTCAAAAATTATATCAGTCGGTGTCCGATCAACTTGATTTTTTATTTTATTGATGCTATCGATAAACTCTAAATTGTGAACGGTTCAATTAGGATCCACAAATAGGTTAATTGGACGGTTCAATCCATTTTGATGGATTAATTGTGGAGATTACACACAATTATGAGTATAGGTCCACGTGTATGTGAGGGAGTTATAAATGGTTGGAATCGAAATAATTGTACAAGAAGCATTTTTGAATTGTGAACTGTTCAATCAGAATCCACAAATGGGTTAATTGGACGGTCCAGCCATTTTGATGGATTAATTGGGGAGGATCCTTATCCAAAGGTTAATCACTTTCTTTACCTTATTAAACAAATATTTAGATGTAGAAGAGCCTCTTTTACTCAATTTCTGAAAAATCGTATCTATTTTAATTTGAATTTGAAGCATCTATAAAGGAGTATCCATTTCTTAGTTCATGCAACTATCTTCTATACTATGAATTTTTCACCTTTTGACCCCTAAAATCCTCCAAATATGCTAAATTACTCCTATCATTAGTGTACTACTTTAGCGCATGCGCATTCTAATGATCCTATTAGGACATTCCTCGTTCCGAAGATTTTCGTGACTAGTGACTACCTTTTTCTTAAAGGTAAATTTCAGTGACACCCCCTGATAGTTTCCCAAATAACGGATATCTCTCTACGAATGAAAAATGATAATAACCCCCCTATGGTTTCTATGCGAACACTGATAACCCAATTCGACAATTGTCTGTCAAACAAATGATGGAATGAGCTAAAAGTGACTTATATATAAAAATTCACCATTTTTAATAATAAAATGTAATGAAAAAATTTCAATTCTCACTTATTTTGAATGAAAATGTCAATTTTTTAAGCATTGAAAGAGCTATTTTCATAAATGAAAAAACAAAGGATAACATTTACTGATAGCCTTTTATTTTTTACTTATTAAACAGAACTGTTTTGGTCAGAGAGGATAGATTTATTACTTTCTGGCAAAGAATTACATTTGAGAGCTTTTTAGTATTTATTTTGTTATAAAAAAAATGGGTGAATTTTGAAATAATCTAGAGCACGATTAAGTCCTAGAGGGGAGGTGAATAGGACTATAACTAAAAATTTAACCACTAATTAGCACATGCAATTACCCAAATTCCATTTTAACGATCACTAAAAGATAGGCGATGATTAAACAATTAAAATAAAGAGACAAGACAAGGAAATTTATGTGGAAACTACTTAGGGTCTAAACACTCTAAGCATAAAACCACGGCCTAATACTACTTATGTGTTTCCATAAATCAAAAGGTTTACAAGAATTACCAAGACTAGGAATTACCCAACAAGCCCCTTGTGACACCTAGCTCCAATTCGTGCCCCGTACCCCTCTTTGATTCCATGGACTCCACAAGCGCACCCGTCTTGATCTCCGAGTCAACTCGGGACCGTTCTAACCGGCTCACGGAGGAACCAAGGCAATATCCATCATATGAATGAAATGATAAGGAAGGATGATTTTTGTGAAAAACAATCAATCTTGATGTAATCCATCGAGTATTGGAAGATTAATCTAGATTGACAAAATAAATTATCAAACACAAGGTTTAAATCAATAATGCATCAAGAACCCATGAAAGATAAAAGACTTGATTTTTAGTGAAGGTTTTTGAAGAAAATAATCAATCTAGATATAATCCATGGAGTATTAGAACATTAATCTAGATTGCAAAAGAAAATGAACAAACACAAGGTTTAAATAATTTTCACAAGAAAAACACTCAAGAACAAAAGACAAGATGCATTTCTCTCTCTCTAGAATGTATAAAATCTGATTTTGTTACCCTAATGTGGAGAAAAAGATGTTTATATAGGTGCAAACAAGGTTTAGAGCGTTGCGGCGCATCTACGGCGCGTGTCAGCGCTTCCCAAGTCTAATGAGCGCTACGGCGCATCTGGGGCGCGTGTCGGTGCTTCCCAAGGCTAACTAAGCCAAGCATCCAAGAAGCGTTGTGGTGCTACCAAAGCGTTTCCCTCCTACATGCCTTGGAATAAAAAGATATTTCTAGTAAAATGAAAAGATTAATCAAAGGGCTTAGCTTATTTAAAATATGCATTTATTTAAACATTAAGACTAAATGACAATGTTAAATGCATGAATTATACCTTTCAATAATCAAAGTAAGCACCGGCATGAGCACCATCTTTTCCTCAAAACTTCAACACACGGAAGGGAGCATCTAGACACAATCCTAGACTTCTACCCTCAAACCCAAACAAAATACATACTCCAATGGTTTGTCGTAATCCGAAAATTGCCAATTACATTAACAAATTTGTCAAAATAAGTCACTTTGGGCTACTTCCCAGTTCCCATCCCATGTTTTGTCAAAAGATTGTTGGTTGGGTGTTTGGGAAATATACTTTGAAATTGCAAGTGCTTTATAGTCATTTCTCATACATGATCCGTTATTCAAAAAAACCTCAGGGGTGTCTGTGAAATTTACCCTTTTTGTTTAAGTTATAAATTAGCTTAATGATCTTCAATTCATGACTAAAGCAAACAGAGCTAGGGGACATAATTGTAATCTGCAGTAAAAATCAGCACACTTCATAGCCTTGAAATATTCGAAAGTGTAGATTAATGGGGCCCGGCCATAACTTATCGTATTATTAAAGCCAAAAACTAGAAACAAAAGGGAAAAGCCAAAAATAGTATTATGTTGGTAAAATACAGACATGAATGAAATACCTTACGCTGGTTGGTGCATTAATTAGTTGGAAAAGCCAAAAGTTAACGATTCTTGCCCCTTAATAAATTCTCCCTTCCCTCTTATGTTATACGCTAACCAAAGGAGATACTAGCCTCAAACTGGTCACTTTCTTCTTCTTTTTTTTTTTCATGACGTGACGCCAAACACGTTACGCAACTCGATTGATATTAGAAACAATCCCACCGTCCACTAGTGCAAGTTCTGAAAAAATTCCATAAGGAGTTGAGCTGATAGCGTTTGAGAGATTTCGAACCTGAAAGACTGAAACATTAGGGGAAAAAATAAATGCGTAAGGCCAAGGTCTTGGTCCCCCATGCCAACCCTTGGTGTTCTAAATCACTTTCTTATGCAGGGGGTTGCCCTTCCATATCCCATAAGCCCTTCACTGCTTAGCTATATTGTTTCTGGAATAATTGGATGCTCAACTATTAAACTTTGCAAAATTAAAAGGTGAAACCTGCTCATCTAGATTTCAAGTTTTCAAAACACCATATGTGGCTCTCTTAGGGCTCGTCTTCTTGTTTAATATGTCTATCTAATATTTGTGTAAACAACTACCTGAAACATCAAAATTGGTATTATTATTTTTAGGCCTTGTTTCCTATAAGATTTTATGGGAAATTCCGTAAAAATTTCCCATAAAATCAACTAAGCCTTACTTCGATTTTTCAAATAATGCTTACAGTTTCTCTCTCTCTCTCTCTCTCTCTCTCTCTCTCTCTCTCTCTCTCTCTCTCTCTCTCTCTCTCTCTCTCTCTCTCTCTCTCTCTCTCTCTCTCTCTCTCCTAATTTAACACTTGGACATGATGATTATGCTTTAGTAGTTTTTTGTTGGTTTGGATCTTGCGCTTACACTTTAGTTTAATTTTTTTTCTTCTATAATGTTGCTGAGTTATTGATATATTCAGGGAAAAAACTCATTTTCCACAGGGAGGTGGTGACGGTAAAAGATCCCCATCGGTGATCGGGGTTGAAACAAAATGATAGATACACTCCTCATCAAATGATAGATCCCCTACCACTCCCACTCTCACACGCATGTGTAGGGTCCCACCACGGGTCCCCACATGTGATGGGTCCCACCACATGTGAGAGGGGGAGTGGTAGGGAGTGGTTGAGAGGGAGTGTATGTATCATTGTTCGGGTTGAAATAAGGTCCCCTGACCCGTCCCCCATCATTGGGTGGCTAATTTCAGGCGCAAACGATATCATAATGTACTATTGACAGAAAGAAATTTCAGCTGGCATGAATAAGACGTAAGAAAACGCAACACATGCATTCTTATTTTTTCCCCATTTCAAGTCCCTCATCTCTGTTTTCCTCCCTGATCTACTTTACCATTTCAGAAACAGAAGCAACCCTCAACTGGTAGTCAGAAAACGCTTCAGTGCAATAGAAATTCCTCCGCCAAAAATCAGTTACAACCCTAAAAGAATGACAACATAACCATGATAAAACCGATACGACTTTCCATAAACAAGCAAAGTAAGCAAGCCTACACCACTCTTCCAAAACAAAACCGCTTCCAACACTGTAATGCTCATACAGAATAGTTCAGTATTTGTTTTTACAGTACTCTTTGTAGCCGGGAACCAAAAGTTCATCAAGAAACACACATTTTCAGAAAAGTACAAAAGAAAATGATTGATTTACGTACATTGTAAACACTGTCTTAAATTTAAAAAAAATTGTAAAAATGAATGTTTCGTATGCATTTCCGATAAGAAGACAATCAGAATATTCAAGCCTAGTTCGAGAAGAAGGTGCTTCACTCAACCACTTATGCTGTCCACATATAGTTGCATTTAGCAACAGTAAATCCTCCAGTGTCTATCTAAGCCTTCACTGCCCACGCTGTCTACTTATAGTTCGATTTTATAGCATAAGTAAAACCAGTGTCCGGATGAGAAATGCATGCCTTCTCCAGGAGCAGATGTGATTATTGTGAAAGATTTGACGAAGTGTTTTTTGACTTTTCTTTCACCATAGTCTTAACAAAGAGCTCACCTGCTCTGTATGAGGACCGAACCTGGAATAGTCAACAGTCAACGCTCAACACACAAGGAAACATGTCCATTTCACTCAAATGATATGTAGGAGATCATAGCTTATTACACATGCTTATTAGGTCAGAAATTTACCAGTGGTCCACTGGCTACATAGCGGAAACCAATAGATTCTCCATATTCTTTCCAGAAGGCGAATTTCTCAGGCGTGACATACTCTTTAACAGTGAGATGTAATGGGGTTGGCTGCAAAAACATAGCATTTATCAATAATGCCCTCAAGATTTGATCACTGCAATTAATTATACAAAACATAACACAGACACTTATAAACTTGTTAGATCACAGGAAGCAATTTGCAAATACATATGAACTTTCCACTCTCTCCTCATGAACTCATTTAACAGAGGATCTCGGGGTTCCCTTAAACTCTCCAGAAGGACAGTAAAGCCAGTGGTGGAAAGCAGTTGGATAATAGCTCACCTGTAAATACTGTCCAAGTGTCAAAATGTCAACATCTATGGCCCTTAAGTCAGACATGGCTTCCTTTATCTCATCCTCAGATTCACCAAGGCCTAACATTATCGAAGATTTGGTGATCATTCCCTCCTTACTGTGCTTTGCATGTTTTAGAACCGACAAGCTCTGTTCATACCTGTATCACCAAAAAAAGTTCTTAGCAGTCAACTAGAATAATTTTCCTCGGCAAAGAAAATTTAATCCCCTAAAAAACTGTTATGTATACAATGTACAATCAGTTCTTTAGAGCATTAGAGATTAAAGGTTGAATTAAAGAGAACACGAACTTTGAAAAAGTCACCAGCAGAAGTTTCAGTTTGCACGTGTTGAAAGGCCCATTTCAGCGCCCTCTCTTTCTCACATACACGTACATACAAATTACAAATGCATGAACAAATAATAAATGTTTACAGATAATATCCCACTAATCTGTCCCGGGTTCAATTTTCTGATGGGGTCACACCCAGCATTTAAATCAGAAATTGGCTTTTGATGTTTTTTTTTTACCTGCTATTTGACGGTGGTTATGTAACATAGTTATTACAGGAAGGGAATGGAGTATTGGATTACTGTCCCACATGTATATATAGCCTGCCACAAGAATGTTTAAAGCTACAAAACCTCATATTAATATGTTACATACGGAATGATGACGCGTGCTTGTATAAAATTCAACTAGGGGAAGCATAATGTACCACTTAGGGATCATTTTTTCAGAACTCACCCAGCTCGTGGATCTCTAACAATACGCTGGAGCCGTTTCACAGTCTCAATGTTGTGAGCAAAAACATCTAATCCTGAGTGCACGAGAGTAGCTACAGCATTTAAGTCACCCCGGAAATCAGATGTCAAACACTCGACCATTATATCAGGCTTGAGCTTCTGCGAAGAGAGTTGAATAGATGCAATTCAGACTTGTACTCCAATTCAGCTCATGCTCAAACACGAAACTTTTCAGCAATTAAATACCATTACAGAGAAATGAAAAGACCTTCATCGCTTTAACAGTTTCAGCAAAATGGCCACTCCCACCATCAGGTATATCATCGCGATCAACACTTGTGAGAACAATGTAATCCACACTGGAACACAGAGAACCACAATAAAAAATTTGCATTTGTGAGTGTATACAAATAGATCTACTCTCTGATAAAGTGTATACCTCCTAACTGTACTTTGCATATTACGGAGAAGTAGTATAATCATGAGTAGGCTTTGCAAAAGTGGATGAAGACCTCCCATAGCGTTATATATATATAAAAATAATAATAAATAAATAAATAAAACACATAATGTGGGAGTAGGTACAGAAAAGCCATGAAAGATACCGGGAAAGCATGATTTCTGTAAGCTTTAGGGACAAATGATATTTACAAACTTATGCATAGCATGTAATGCAGTTAGTTTTTTTTTTTTTTTTGGGTAATGCACAGATATGAAGTAAACTCTACTATCTTTGGTACCTATTAAAAAGACATGTTTGACACATATCCCTGTTGAATAGCTGATATGCAATGTTGGACCCATTTCTCAACAACTTAAGCTTTGGGGCAATTGATAACTAGATATGGTATTAGACATCAGGTTGGGAGAGATGCTTGGTTCAAGTCTCTTCATTTGCATTTTCTCTCCGTTTGAATTCAACTGTTCCCTTGGTATTTTGCTTTGCTCTCTCTATACATATTTGCATCTTCACCTGCACGACGAGGCTTCACCCGAGGAAGGGTGTTGAATAGTTTGAAGTACATTGTTGGGCCCATTTCTTAACAACATAAGCTTTTGGGTAACCTAACAATTACCTACTCTTAGCCAAGGCCAAGTGCGGGCATTTCACAGATTTAGGGCCCGTCTCATTATCCTAGCTTATGAGTTTATTTGCTTATTTTGCGTTTTAAATTTCGCCTTTGAATCAAGATAAAATAAGTAAAGAACAAGAGGCAAAATAAGCAAATGAGCTAACATATTTGTCTAGCTCAGATTCATTTTAACTTAAGCTTTCCTTGAGCCTTGAGTCAGCCAATACCATCTCAAAAGGCTCCATTTAAGCTGTTGAAATCCATTGACACCTTGTGTTAACATCCAATGGAGCTGTTCAACTAGATCAAATAACCAAAAAGCATGGCATTCATGAGCAAAACAATCGCATCTCTATCACTAAAACAGAAAAAGTTACTCCTCAGTTGAACATGCAATACATACCCCCAACTAGCAATAGCCTGGGCAGTGTTCTCTGGTTCCATTGGATCAGGCGGGGCAGGGTTCCTGCTGGTTTTCACTGCACAAAACCTACATCCGCGGGTGCAGGTATCCCCAAGAAGCATGATTGTGGCAGTGGCAATACCATCCCCACCTCCATTCCAACACTGTCACAAGCAAAAATGCATGAATTAGAGGGGTTGACTAATGGTCCATTTGGGTAGCTACTGATTTCAGAACAAGGAATTTAATGTTCCAAACATATAAGAGGTTTGATTAAAGGTAGCCCGTAAATTTCAAAGTGGAAGATGGATTGAAAGCAGGAGAGATGCAACTTATTAGGATTACCGCACAGCTAAAATCTATGAAATCAAGGATACCAAATCAATCCTATTAATAGCTACTTCAAATCCATCATAACCGAGCTCTCAAAACCAATGTCGAAGTACCTACGTAAAAAGTACCAAAATCCATATCAGAAGTATCCTCATTGGACACTAATGTCAAATCCCTCGATTTGAAATCCATAGTTATCCAAAAGGGCCATAAGGGTGCGTTTGGAATCATAGATTTGTGGACAGGGAAGAAAAATGTCAGGCAAACAAAAGATGATTTACGTGTAGTTTTTTCCTTTCTCTTGCATAAATTTCAATACAAATCTTTGATCAAGACATAGTAGCCTAACAAAGTAAGACTCGGATTGGATGATAGGAATCATTTGAGGAATACGACATAGCTTCCTTTTATGGTTGTTAAGTTCATTGCTTTCAAGATTGGGGTAATATGGTTTGCCTTGGGTGCTGTCAAATAAGCAGGGTTTCTTTTTCTTTGTGTTTCACGATAAAGGGGCCTTAAGGAAATTATTGAGTCTGGGCCACGGCATTTTGGGGGCAGACTGATGATGCTTAAGAAGTGGGAACCCCAAATGAACATTGAGAAGGAGCAGTTAACTAATATCCCAATTTGGGCTCAGTTTTCTACTATTCCCCCTCGAGTATTGGACTGCTGAAGGCCTATACTAAAGGGTTTTGATTCACCTGGTCTTCAAAAAGTGGAGGTCTGGGCATGAAGAAAAGTAGAATTGATAGGGCCCTTGTAAATCAACATGGCTTGATGTCTTCTCAGAATCTGAAGCTATTGTGGTGATCCTGGGGTGTCTGATAATAGTCCTGTAACAATGAACATCATGCCATATGTGGGAAGGAAAATTCCAGTCAAGTTTTTTTTTATTTCTGGATCAATCACCCTCAGTTTTCAGATATTCTCTTCTTAACGGAATCATGATCTTGATGAGACTCCTATGCTAGGTCTCAGTATGAAGCTTAAGGTTGAAACCTCTTCTGAAAAAGCTTAATAAGGACTGTTTTTGTAATATTTTTGTATTTGTAATATTTCTAAAAGGGTCATGGAGGCTAAGGAGCAGCTGAAAAATATGAAAGAACCTAATGCTCTTAGTTATGACTCTCAGATGATAGCAATTGGAGAAAGAAGCTTTGTTGCTACACACTAATCTTAGTAAAGCTGAAGAATCTTCTAAGAAGCAAAAACCCAGAGTTAAATGGCAGCAGCTTGGGGATATATATAATAATTAATAATGCTAAGTTTTGCCATAGATGTGTGTAACAGCATACAAACAAAGATTCTCTCTATTTGTAATGACCAAGGGCTGAGAGTGGAGAATCCTACTGAGGTTACAAGTTATTGTAGGCCATTCTGAGAAGCTTCTTGGGACCAAGTTTAACAGGACCACTACAAATATTCTGAAAACAACGGTGCCTTAGGAGCTAAAGGAGGGCCTGATCAGAGCTGTTACTGCAGAGGAGGTTAAGATGGCTATGTTTTCTATCAAAGGGTGCAAGGCCCCATACCCAGATGGTTTTAATTCTCCGTTTTTCAGAAGAATTGGGGTGTGGTGGGAAAGATGTGGTTATGGCATGCAGTCTTTCTTTTCTACGGGTTTTCTGCCATCTCAGTGGAATGCTACTGCTCTATCCCTTGTTCCTAAGGTTGCAACCGAAAGAGCATGAAGGAATATCATCCAATTACCTGCTGTAATGTGGTGTACGTGCATTTCTAAGATTCAAGCAGCAAGGTTGCAACCTATTCTTCCTGTGGTAATTAGTCAGAATCAGTCTGCTTTTGTGAAAGGGAGACTTATCCGTGATAATATCCTTGTAATGCAGGAGTTGGTTATGAAATATCATCAAAATGATTCCCCAGAATGATGTGCTATTAAGATTGATATCATGAAGACTTACCATAGTGTAGATTGGTCTTTCTTGTTTAAAGTTATGTCAGCTATGGATACCTTCAGTTCATAAGATGGGTTCGAAGTTGTATCTCTTCTGCCAGATTTTCTGTTTAGTGAATCAGAGCTTGAAGGCTATTTCAAAGAGGCAAGTTGTATCTCTTATGGTGATGGAGGGGTTCTTTGATATCCTTAATCATAGAGCATGGAGAGAAGATTGGACTCTGTTCAGTCTTTTATTCTGGGGTAAGTGCAGATTTGGAGAGAAGATTGGACTCTCTTCTTCCAATTCCAGAGTGTATGCTCCCGGTAGGGTACCTTGGGGTACTCATGATATCTTCTAAGCTCTCATATGGAGATTGTTTGCAGCTAAAAGATAGAATCACTCAAAGGATTAAGAGCTGGACCTCAAGAATATTGACATTAGGAGGTAGAAGTCAACTTATTCAGTTATTTCAGTCAGTCATTTGGAGTATGCAGGTTTACTGATGCTCAATGTTTATTTAGTCTAAAAAAAATCTTAAACGAAATTGAGAATTTGCTGAGATCCTTTTTGTGGACTGGGGTAGCTCTCAAAAGCTCTGGCGCAAAGGTGAACTGGTCCTGGAACTGGTCCTGGGTTTGTTTTCCAAAAGATAAAGGAGGGCTAGGTTTTGAACTTTAAACCTTTGCAAGGTGTGGAATAAGGCAACTAAGCTAATGGATCTTTGGGCTACAAGTCAAGAGGCCAATTCTCTCTGGGTTAAACAGATTCATGTGCATATAATCAAAGACAATAATATTTGGCATATGAACCTGCATCAAAAATAAAAAAAACTCTTCCTGGACAGTTAGGAAATTTTTTGGTTTGAGGGATGGGTCAACCTCTTATTAAATATGTTGTCGGTGATGGAAATTCTACATGCCTCTGACTTGATAACTACAACCTGCAAGGGCCTCTTTATAAAATCTTTTGCGAATCTGCGGTAAGAAATCTGGGAGTGTCTTTGGAGGTAAAGTCTCATCCATGTGAGGAATGGCAGCTGGTGTTGGCCTAGAAATAGGAACGGGGCTATCTTGCACCTAATGTCTTCTACTCCCTCTACTTTAGTGCCTAATGAACAGGTGGAAGATAGAGTGACGTGGGTTCCCTCTTCAGCTGGTTTTACTGTTAAATCTGCTTGGAGTGCTACTAGACACAAAAGAGCTAAAGTTCCCTGGATACCTATTGTTTGGTTTAAGTTCAATGCTACAAAATGGGCTTTTGTGACCTGGTTATTCTGTATGGGAAGGTTAGCTTCCAAGG
Source organism: Vaccinium myrtillus (assembly GCA_016920895.1). Lineage (NCBI taxonomy): Eukaryota > Viridiplantae > Streptophyta > Magnoliopsida > Ericales > Ericaceae > Vaccinium > Vaccinium myrtillus. The sequence goes on along the minus strand of CM029272.1, from coordinate 15,310,563 downwards.
ATAGACTAAGGATTTTAGAGATGAATGTTGGCACTTTATGAACTCTGTGTGTAATCTCCAGGATGAGAGCCATGATCATCTCTTTTTTTAATATGGATACTCTGCAGTTGCTTGGACTGGAAATACAGATTTATAGAAGGACTGGGGTTTGGTCTGAGGAGTTACTGTGGGCTACCCAAAATAGGAAAGGGATGAACTTTGCATCCTCTATATATCAACTTGTATTAGCAGCAAATGTCTATCATCTCTTGATTGAGAGTAGCTCCAGGATGTTTCAGAGTAAAGCCAGATCCCCTGAGGTGGTGCTGAGGTCTGCGGAAGCAGATTGGAATTTTTATATGAAGATTCTTAAGCTCTCTCATGGGAACTGTGTATAGTTTTGAGGGAGTAGAGCTGCTAGGTTTTCGCTAGATCTTTCATTTGGTTGGTTTTGGATTGTGTTCACAGTTATGCCTGATTTGTTCTCTTGTTCTGTTGTTTTGGCAATATAAAATACTACTTTCACCGATAAATAAATAACTAAAAATGTGATGTCATACGTCCATGATTATTCTTATATTTGAAACAAACTGAAATAGGAGTGTGACTTTCGACAAAATATCTAACCGAACCACATTCCCCGACTAAGTAAGAATCTGATACTTTCACTCTCGCATGTGAATCTTGATCCCTTCCCTCCTTGTTTATTCATTTCCATGCTCAATCCATAGGGAGAGAAAAAAAAACAAAAACAAAAACAAAATGTGTACTCTAATGAATGATTATTTGGACAACGTTACCGAACTCCCTCACTATATTGAATCAGTTGTGCTAACCACAGCCCAATAGGCAATGAATAATGCACACATAATGCCAAAAGAGTTCAAATTTCAATGCAATTTTTGCAAATATCAATTCACTTGCAAATATATATACACTTTTCACAAATATCATTGCCCTTTTTCCACATTAACCACTACCCACTAGGCTGTGAAGAGAATTTTCCAAATTGAACTAGGGTAAATGAAAATAATATAGCTTAAACTGTAGGAGAGAGCAGGAGGGGAAGTGAATGGAAATGAATGAATGAATGAATATATACTTGTGTACCTCTCCAATGTTGGGGCATTGAGCTTCCTCACAAACAGTGTTGAGTTTCAATCGAGACAAAGACTCCTTCACCTCCTCATACTTCTCCCCTTGGGGCGCTTTCTGCCTCAACCACTCTGGCTTCTTCACGTTTGGATCCCTCCCAGTGTAGGGCCCCACGCCCCCTCCCTTGGATGAAGGCCCATCACCACCAGAAACCCTATCTTTTGAAAGCGATGATAACGATGAATTGCTACTACTACAACTAATTCTTCTTGCAAGAGAGGAATTGCTCCTGATGATGTTGTAATAACAGAAAATGCCGCGATTAAAGCCCCGCTGCTGATTATTGCAGCTCAGAAGAGGTTTGGAAATTCGAATTAATGAGGAGGAGGAGGAGGGTTTGATCGAGGAGCACTGATGAATCATTTTGATTGCAAAATTTGAAGAGCGGACTGATATTTTGAGAAGAATGCAGTAATTTAGTTTGATTACACTCCGTTAAAAAAGGGCCAAGAGAAATGGGAAAATTCTCTCTCCCTCCTCCTCCTCCTCCTCCTCTTGTCTGCTGTAATTTGGGAAGGAGGAAAGAGAGAGCGCAATAATCAATCAAGAAGGTAGGCTTCGCCGTTGCTTTGTAATCTCCGTCGCCGGCAAAGTTTCGTCATTATTTTCGGTAGTTTTTGGTTGGTAAACCGCTACAAAACGCCTTAAAAAAAAAAAAAGAAACCCTGAACTTTCAAATGGCAATCATACCCCGCCCCGTGTTCTGAAATTTTACAGTACTCGCAAGCCCACGAATCGGATTGATAATATAGTTCTGAAATTTTTATAGGAAAACTAAATCAACTTAAATTGATTGTACCCTAACCTAGTTCCCAAAAATGTTGACTGATTTTTAACTAAAGATAAAATAAAATAATAACAAAACAAATAATTAAACTATCACGCAAAAGTAGTGGAGCTTTACGGTTAAGAAAAGTTACTGATTTTTCCTATGATTCTGCACAATGATTTAGAGGCTAATCTTAATCACTGTGGATAATGTTTCATTAATCCCTTCCTATTTAAAACAAAATATATTCCCCCTCTGCTTCAAATTTTAACTCAAAATCATCCACTGTATCTGTAAGAACAAAACAAATCATATCGATAGGTCCAAACAGCGCTTGTTTTGAAAACGCAGTCAAATAAATAAGGAACGACTATTCCCAGGTCTTCTCTGCTTGTATCAATAGGTCTTCTCGGTATGCTCTTTTCTTATGTCTGAAGGTGCTCTTTTTCATTCATAGTAAAGTCAACACTTTAAGGATAAGTTCTATCAGATAAGGCAAGACTTCGTATATGCATTTCTGAGGCATAACTAGTCATTGCTTGCTAGTTCATTAGCCATGTTGTCATCCTGCTAGTCCCCTTCCTCTTGAACCTCCTTATCTACATCTATGGCACCTGAATTAATATCCCGTACTTAAATATCAGCTTTTAGTAAACCAAGCAATTGATAACTTCAAATCATGGAAAAAAACTCATTCATGCATAGACGAAACAATAAACGATAAATGCATGTAGGAAAAATCATATACATAAAATCATTCAATAAAAATTATATATGGGGTTTCATCCTCAACCCTAGTTCAAAAGTTTAACCTAACATAGATAAAAGTAAAGCCTCACAAAAATCTCTTTTGCTCATCCTGTTCTCTAGCCGTGAACTCCGGTGTCGTACGTGGAGATGGTGCAGTCGTCCTCCCCTCCCAACCGAAGTCTACTGCCTTTCTTCTAATGTTAAATCACTGAGAATTACCTATTAAAGGGAATGTCCTAATATTTTCCAACTAACACTGTCTAAACCCTTCCCATTGTGAATTACCAAGATACCAATATCTATGGGAACCAATTCCCTCTGGCCCAAGACATACATCACGTGCAAAATCTTTAGGAATATGGCAATTCCATATTTCCTTGCCAATTCAAATTCTAGGACCGACCACTTGACCTATTTTGATCGGCTTCCTTCATACACCACGATCGACGTTCCACTAATTGACTCCAACGGCTGAAATAATTATCTTTCCTGCACAACTCAATAATATAATGTAAATGATTGAAAAGATAATAATTGGATATAATTAAGCACAATAAAGAACTTAACATTATGCAATATAGGGGTCTCTATGTGTCAATATTTTGTGCTCATCAAATACCCCCAAACCTACTGTAGATACGTAAAATTTCTAGCCAATCACAAATCGCCACGTGTTGCTAGGGCACACAAATTGGCCAATTAAATGTTGCCAAGTCTCCACAAGTCAAAGTCAAAGTTTGCGGACGAGCCAATTAAATGCTGCCAAGTGTCCGTAGGTTAATAGACCAAGCACGATAAGTGGCCAATTAAATGTTGTCACGTGTTTACAAGTCAAAGGTCAAAGATGTGTGGAGGGTCCAATTAAATGGCACCACATGTCAAAATGACACAGTTATTTATTTATCAAGTTTGGCCAATCAAATTATGCCACTTGGTGAAATAAATTCTATGTCACATTATATATAATTATCTTTCCAAAAAAATAAATAAGATGAAAGGTATTTATATAATTCTAATTATTTTCCTTTAAATCAAATAAGGAAATGATTGAAGAGATAAGTATGGAAAGAATTACAGTCTTCCATAAACTCTCCATCTCACATCCCTATAAATAGAGGTGCTCTCTCTCATATATTGACATCAAGACATTGAAGCTTCAATAGCTCTGAAGACCAAGCTTCAAAGCCCTTCAGAATTTCTTCAAGTCTTCAACAATTCCAAGGCATCCAAAGCCCTTCCCAAAGCCCTTCAGAACTCCTCAAGTCTACATCAAGACATTGAAGCTTCAACAGCTCTGAAGATCAAGCTTCAAAGCCCTTCAGAATTTCTTCAAGTCTTCAACAATTCCAAGGCATCCAAAGCTCTGAAGATCAAGCCTCAAAGCCCTTCAAAATTCCTTGAAGTCAGGCACACATTCAAGCCATAGAGCTTTGAAGATCAAGCCTTAAAGCCCTTCAGAATTCTTTGAAGTCAAACACACATTCAAGCATTCAAGCTCCAGACTTCTGAAGATCAAAGCCTCCAAAGCCCTTCAGAATTCTCCGAGCCCGTATCAAGCAAGACGGTTCTCCGATCAAAGCTTCAAACTCTGAAGAACATTCAAGCTTCCATCAGCAAGCAGAGCTCTAAAGATCAAAGCATCCAAAGCCCTTCAGAACTCCTCAAGTCTACATCAAGCGAGACAGTTCTTCAAATCAAAGCCTTAAAGCTCTGAAGAACATTCAAGCCACATCATCAATCTTTTCCACAAATCTCGGAGAAGATTCTGCCTTTTGATTCGAGATCAAGCTATCAAGCCCTCATTTCAACATCCGAAGAGAAGAATCAGAGGATTACATTCTTTCATTAGAAATTGTTCTAGAGATTGTAAACCCTAATTTTTTCAAATCAATAAAATTAACATTTTGGTCAGCATATTTTCATCTTTTTCACAGACTCGAAATCTGTGTGATACAAATTTTGGCACGCCCAGTGAGACAATCTCTACCTTTCATCTCTTCTCTTTCCAAATCAAATTTGAAGATTACACATTATCAAATATGTCTAAGGAAAATAAGAGTGCATCTTCCACGACACTAAGCAAATGGTGCATCTTCTCAAGCATGTTCGGGGCAAAAGAAGTCGACCACTCCATGGTTGAATAAGTGCTCATGCAACCATCCATCTTCCAAAGGTCGACAAAAAGCAACAAATCTGCACCTCCCGCTCCTTGTGAAGATATACCCTTCAAGTCTCTTGGCTGCTTTGATGACGAAGTCATGCCAGTCATGACGGTGCAATCATCTACTCTTGATGAACAAATTGCGGCATTGACCAAGACTCTTGAAAAGCTTGTGAAACATGACCAACGACAAAAAACTCAACTTAAAGAGCTTTCAGATAAGGTGGATCAAGTGAGAATGTCAAGGAGCAGCGCGAAACATTCGCCTGAATCTATTACTGAAGATACTCCACTTGAAGTTCTCAAAACTCCGCCTGAAGCTGCTCAAGAAGAAGTCCTCAAAACCTCGCAAAAAGCTACTCCAGAAGAAATTTTCTTAGTTTCACGCGAAGGTATTTCACACAAAGTCCTCAAAGTCTCAACAAACTCTAAGACTTCAAGTAACAAAATTCAAGTCTCCAATAATGGATTGATCCATGTTGATCAATTGAAGGAATTCATTGTGGGGGCAATTGCTGAAAAAGATGCGAGAAGTTTTCAAATTTTTCGGTCATACACTAAGCCATACACGCGGAGGATAGAACAACTGAAGATGCCAGAAAATTACCAGCCTCCAAAATTTCTGCAATTCGATAGAATGGGCAATCCCAAACAACACATTGCACACTTCGTGGAGTAATGTAGCAGTGCTGGGACAAATGGAGATTTGCTCGTCAAACAATTTGTACGGTCATTGAAAGATTATGCTTTTGACTGGTACATAGACTTGGAGCCAAATTCCATAGACAAATGGGATCAATTGCAGCGGGATTTCCTCAATAGGTTTTTCAGCACACGGCGCATTGTCAACATGACTGAACTTAGCAACACTCATCAACAAGAAGATGAGTCAGTCATTGACTACATCAATAGATGGAGAAACCTGAGCCTCAATTGCAAAGATCGCATGTCAGAAGCCTCAGCCATTGAAATGTGCACCAAAGGAATGTATTTGAGCCTTCAATATATTTTGCAAGGCATAAAACCAAAGACTTTTGAAGAATTGGCCACACGAGCTCATGACATGGAGCTTACTGTCGCAATTTCTGAAAAGGAATACGACGGTGATTCAGAGTGTAAAGATGAGTGGCGCCAACAGAACTCTTCTTCAAGTGAATTAAAAGCAAAAGGAGAGCCTTCCTCTGAAGAGTCTGATTCTTCTGTTGGTTCACCAAGATCGGAGTACAACTACGACGAGGATGAAGATGAAGCAACGTCGTACTTGATCACGACAATCTTTGAGCCTTCAAGCCTCATAGCTCTACCAACTCAGCAAGTTAATCCTCAAAGAACATCAAATTCAAATCTTCTCCTAGAGAAGAGCTTAAACTGTCTGCCATCTTCGAAAACTTGAAGATTCTACCCCTCCCCGACGCATGAGCTTAAACTGCGAGTCACTCCTTGATATGAGCCTAAACTGTCTGCAAAAAAAAAAAAAAAAAATGGACCAAAACAAATTCAAAAAAAAAAGAAACAAATATGAACTACGTTTGACTTGATCCTATCTTGGGTACGTAGGCAGCTTGAATTTCGAGCTCAGTCATCCAAAAACAAAAACAACATTTCATTGAACTACGTTTAACTTAATCCCTTAGGGGTACGTAGGCACCTTGGACTAAAATTCCTAGTTCAGTCTGAAAGCAACAATAATGCACTAACAAGTCCTAGAGGGGGGGTGAATAGGACAAGAATTTAAAAATTAAGTCTAATTAAGAGATGTCCAATCATCCATGCTCCATTTAAATTGCCACAATTTAATATGCAAGATATAAAACAATTAAAGTAAAGAGACAAGACAAAAGATATACGTGGAAACTACTTAGGGTCTAAACACCCTAAGCATAAAACCACGGCCTAGACCTACTTATGCATTCCATAAATCAAAAGGTTTACAAGAATTAACAAGACTAGGAATTACGCAACAAGCCCCTTGTGACACCTAGCTCCAATTCTTGATAGTACCCCGTACCCCTCTTTGATTCCATGGACTCCACAAGCACACCTGTCTTGATCTCCGAGTCAACTCGGCACCGGTCCAACCGGCTCACGTAGGAACCAAGGCAATCAACCATGATATGAATGACATGATGATAAATGAAGATTTTTGATAAAGAAAATCAATCTAGAGCAAATACATGGTGAACAAAAGTATTGCACTAGATTGACAAGGAAAATAATCAAACACAAAGTTTAAATCATATAATGCATCAAGAACCCATAAAAGATAAAAAAAAAAAAAAAAGACTTGATTTTCAATTAAGGGTTTTGAATGAAGAAAATCACTCTAGAGCAAATAAATGGTGAACAAAAATATTGCACTAGATTGACACAAAAGATGATCAAACACTAAGTTTAAATCATACTTAAAGCATCTAAACACATGAATCTAAGAAAAGATTGTTTCTTGATGATGCAATGAAGATTTTGAGAAGAAACAAACTAGAGCATATACATAGATATAAGAATATAGCACTATAATGAATAAAAGATGATCAAATTAAAATAGAAATCACCTCAAAAGCATTGAACCTCATGAGCAAATGAAAGAGATGTGTTTCTCTCTCTAAGGTGGGCTAATGGTCTCAAAATCTGACCTAGAAGAGTGAAAAATAAGTTTATATAGTATCAAGGACACAACCCTAGCATAAGCCAATAGGAACACGCCACATACACCAGTAAAAACGCGCTTCGCTTGAAGTTGTGCACGGAGACAAGTAACAAGCGCTCAGCAGGCGCAACGGAGATGTGCAGACAGGAAAAGCGCTAATAGGTTCAACGAGCGCAGCGGGTAGCGCTCATCGAGCGCATCTTGCTGAATCTGTTTTTAATGAAGCAAACTGAAGCGCTAGATAAGCGCCAGTAGCGCTAAACAAGCGCTGCGCTCAGAATCTCCTTTAAAATAAGTACATGCCTTAGAAAAATACTTGATGCTCACATTATAAGGCTAAAATCATGCAACATAAAAGGATTAAATCCCTAATCTAAATGAAGAACATGATAATGCAACTTTATACCTTTCATAAGCCAATCCGAGCCAAGGTGCGTGTAACTCCATTTCTCCAATCCTTCAACCACCGGGTGGAGCATCTAGACTCAATCAACTAAGCTACCTCCCAAACCCAAATGGAAAAAGATAGAAGTGCATACACCAATGGTTTGTCAAAATCCGGAAAATGTCAATAACACTAACAATCTCCCCCTTTGGCATTTCCGGGACAAAACCATTATGTCAACAATAGCAATACAAGGAAACAAAATTAACTAGCTAGAGAACCTTCAAAACTCCAACCAATTAGATACCGAAGCTTCCATGAAAAATGTCGAAATCCTGCACAAATAAAACTCAACCAAACACAAGCAAAGATATGCAATATATGAAAGCAATAACTTGTTAGCACAGCGGAAATATGGATAACAAGCTAACTTATATGCATCAAGATATCCAAGCATATGAGTTCTACCAAAGTGCGAGCAAGCTATCCCCACTAACGAACATCGCCCTACAAACTAATCTCTCCCCCTTTTTGTCACGGGAAGACAAAGGGCATGCAAAAACGGAGAAAAGCCAAAAGCCAAAAGTTAAGGGCACAAATCACCATGAGTAAGAACCAATGCACCGCGCTTCGGAAAAAAGTTGTGCTACTACATGGGTTTTGTCCTTAGGCAAAAACAAAAAAACATCCAAATAGATTGGTGGATGTTCTGCAAGGTTTTTGTACTCGCTCATGAACAAAACAATGATAAGAGACAAAAAAAAAAAAAAAAAGAAGAGGTTTCGGTCCAGTAATTCTCTAACGGCAACAAGCAAACATGGAGTTGATGGAGTGAACCTGCAAAAAAAAAAAAAACAAGAGCACGTTGCTTTGTTTGTTATGGGTTAATGCTTGGAAAAGAGTTCAGTACACGGCATCTACTTGGTACAATAATGCAATAGAACAAAAAAAAAGGACAAAGAAGAAAACCCGAAAAAAAACAAGAAAAAGGAAGGGACTTACCAATTTCCTATGCCGTCTGACTCGCCATGCATTTGTTTGTATGCATTGGTTCCTTTCTGGTGCTCTCAATTTTTAAAGAAAGGATACAAGCTCCTATTGAATCAAAGGAAACTAAGTCCCTGCCAAAATCCAAATTCATCTCTAGCGGTGGTTTCTCAAGCGGTGGATTCCCAAGATACCAATATCTATGGGAACCAATTCCCTCTGGCCCAAGACATACATCACGTGCAAAATCTTTAGGAATATGGCAATTCCATATTTCCTTGCCAATTCAAATTCTAGGACCGACCACTTGACCTATTTTGATCGGCTTCCTTCGTACACCACGATCGACGTTCCACTAATTGACTCCAACGGCTGAAATAATTTAATTACATCTTTCCTGCACAATTCAATAATATAATGTAAATGATTGAAAAGATAATAATTGGATATAATTAAGCACAATAAAGAACTTAACATTATGCAATATAGGGGTCTCTATGTGTCAATATTTTGTGCTCATCAAATACCCCCAAACCTACTGTAGATACGTAAATGTCACATTATATATAATTATCTTTCCAAAAAAATAAATAAGAGGAAAGGTATTTATATAATTCTAATTATTTTCCTTTAAATCAAATAAGGAAATGATTGAAGAGATAAGTATGGAAAGAATTACAGTCTTCCATAAACTCTCCATCTCACATCCCTATAAATAGAGGTGCTCTCTCTCATATATTGACATGCATCAAGACATTGAAGCTTCAATAGCTTTGAAGATCAAGCTTCAAAGCCCTTCAGAATTTCTTCAAGTCTTCAACAATTCCAAGGCATCCAAAGCCCTTCAGAACTCCTCAAGTCTACATCAAGCGAGACGGTTCTTCAAATCAAAGCCTCAAAGCTCTGAAGAACATTCAAGCCACATCATCAATATTTCTCACAAATCTCGGAGAAGACTCCGCCTTTTGATTTGAGATCAAGCTGTCAAGCCCTCATTTCAACATCCAAAGAGAAGAATCAGAGGATTACATTTTTCATTAGAAATTGTTCCAGAGATTGTAAACCCTAATTTTTTCAAATCAATAAAATTAATTTTGGTCAGCATATTTTCGTCTTTTTCGCAGACTCGAAATCTGTGTGATACACCTACATTTTGCTAGTCCTCAAGAAAAAGAAATAAAAGAAAATAAAGAAAAACACTAACTAATCCGTTTTCGGAGGAGTCCGATTGCATTTAGCAAATGCGACAAGCCTTTAAACCCCTAGGTGGCCCTAGTGGACTAGTTATAGTCTCGTGAGGGTTTGCAGCAGTGAACATCCACAAACACGAGAGAATAAGACACTCAATCATTATCCCAAACTCACTCAATGGCCTCTCAAAGTAACTAGTAAAAGTGCAACGCAAGATAGAGGCAAGATACTTCATTCATTAACGGAGTTAAGCAAGTGAACATTCCGATCTGAATTGACACAAAAACTGTTCCTCCCACAAATATCTGGATAGTGAAAAATCACAAGGGATGCGTGTAAGTGAAAAGCTACACAAAGATGTTCATCAACCTCGAAAACAATACACGCACCTTCAATACCTCAACAAGTCATCAAAATGCCCAACTCTACATATAGCCCCTCCCCTTATTGTAATAGTATTTTTTTTCTTTTTATTGTGTGATCGTGCAATGTTTGGATTCCTCGAGCTTTCTAGTTGACCCCTTTAGCGAGCTTTAGGCCAGCTATCCCTATCACGCCCTCAAATTTAATAAACCAAATTATACAAAATATCCACGTGGAACAAGTCAAAAGTCTTACAATTTCTCTTTGAATAGTCAAAGTCAACAAATACATTCTCACCAATACAAATAAACGGGTTCTAACTACTA
>CM029272.1:15292350-15297350 GCA_016920895.1 Vaccinium myrtillus | reverse complement strand
TGGGAATCCCTGGACTAACAAGCGGCAATACTAATAAACTAGGAATTAGGATTTTGGATTAGGAATTAGGATTCTAGGAACTACGAAGATCTATTAATCTATTATATATTAATAGATTAACACATGACGAAGTAATTAGGTAGTAATTTTCTCATCTTCTCGTTAGAGTTTCGAGTAGGTTTGTATTTGGGATTTCTAAATTGACACAAATTCTTGAGTTTTTCCAAGTAACCAAAAAGTTGTTGATCAAATTTCACTATTTTCTAGCAGATAAAGTCGTAATATTAATTCTAGCATATCAAATTTCTTACTTATTATAAGTAGTTAAATGAGCCATTTTGACCCAAATTTTTTAGAGGAAATTGAAAGAACATATTTGGGTAACACTAGGGTTTAGCATTGGCATAACAAAGGAGTTTTGACCCAAATTTTGTTTTTAAAAAGGCACAGGACTGGAAATGCTCTAAATCATTGTTAAATTTAGCTTGTATTAATTCCCTTTTGGACGGGGAGATTGTAGTAACAAAAACGCAGAAAGTTCGGTTGAGGAACACGAAAATTTTTAGGGCATATTTTTTTAATTAAGCCTAGGGCACCCAAATACCTTGGGCCGGCCCTGTACACAAGTGATAAATCGCTATTCAGGCATAGGTGATAAAAACTAGTCAAAGCGCCTCTCGTCAATGCTTATGTTCACAAGCTTACATCTACCAATGAAATCTTATCGAGACTCAAACTTGAGAAACAGTCAAACTAGCACTAATCAAAAAACCATCAACCAAGTTCAAAGTCAAAATCAAGTATCCACCTCAAGTTTCTTTTTCTTTTTTTTTAACTTTTTAATTTTTTTGGATTTTTTTTTTTAGTTTTTCTAATTGTCAAATAAAAATAAAACTACAATTGCAGCAACCAAATTTTTTAAAAATAATAGTTACTCCTCCAAACCTAAATGATGTATTGTCCTTAATGTAACAAAGAGAAATAAATCATGAAAAGTTTAGAAAGTTACCTCACATGAAGATCAACTTTCATGAGTATTGCCTGCAATTGATTAGTGACACATAGAAAACACAAGCAAAGAACGAGAAAATAATAAAAACAATAAAAAAAATCCTAGACCAATTAAATACTACAAGCAGCAAGGGAGTAGAACAATTAAATAATTTCCTTTATCTTCTTCTTGTAATTAATAATGTATGGATCTTCTCAATAAAAATTGTTCGACACAATCGGCAGAAATTTAGTGAATTGTTCAATCATTTGTGTCATGTATATAGCAAAAGTAGGGGCAAGATCATTATACCATGGGAATGTATGCTTGAATATCATAGTATTTGAACAAAACTTATGACTTAGAAGTAAAGGATCAACTCCGAAAATAAAATCCCACTCAATGCCATAGTTGCTATAATCGTTTACTACCATTTTCTCTTTGGTTTGATCACCATGTAAAGAAAAGACATAGGGTTTGACCTCTATCGGCACTAAAAACTCAACACTAAGATCGGGTGGTAGAGGTTTCAACTCACAATTTATTGGCTCAATAACATATGGGAGCGGTTGCGATGATGAAAGTTGAGGAAGCTCCCTATTAGATATCCATTCATTGATAACTGTCCAAGGAGCTGACTCCACCAATCGGTTAACTTGTTCAGTTGGCTCCGCAATCTCAAAATCATTACCACAATGAGCTAAATAAGCCGCTAGAGGATCTTCAAGATTGAATTGGCTAGACATAGCGTTGGCACGACTCTCTATCACACAAACAACACTTACATCTTCCTCTAATTGTTTTTCACCAGTGTCAAAGATAGTAAGCTCAAAAGTCACATTACCAAACGACATTCTCATCACCCCATTTCTACAATCAATTTGAGCATTGGAGATGGCTAAGAAAGGACGCCCTAAGATTATGGGAATTTGTCCACGTGAGTGATGAACAGGTTGAGTATCTAAAACTATGAGGTCCACTAGAAAATAAAATTTATCAACCTTAATCAACACATCCTCAATGACTCCTTTAGGCATTTTAACAGACCCATCAGCCAATTGCAATCTTACTGAACTAGGTTTTAGTTCCCCCAATCCTAATTGTTGGTAAACTGAGTATGGGAGTAGGTTGACACTACCTCCCAAGTCTAACAAAGCTCGCTCGAGGTGATGATTACCTATCATGCACGAAATTGTAGGACACCTTGGATCCTTATACTTAATAGGGATTTTGTGTTGTATAATAGAGCTAACTTGTTCGGTCAACAATACTTTCGTAGGGGTCTTGCTCTTCCTTTTTATAGAAACTAGGTCTTTTAAAAATTTAGCGTATGAATGCATCTGTCTAATAGCATCTAGTAGTGGAATGTGATTTGTACGTGCTTAAACACTTCTAGAATGTCTCCCTGATCTACATCCTTCTTAGGGGCTACTAGTCGATGAGGATATGGAGCTTTAGGGACGAAACTTCAAGGTTCAAGTTCTTTAGGAGGTTGGGGCAAACTAGATTCTTGAACTTTGTTTGGACCACTCTTCCTTTCTTCTGTCTTTGATTCCTCTAAGCTCTCCTCTATTGGCATATTTACTTTATTATCAACCTGTTTTCCTGACCTAAGAGTTATAATGGATTGAACATGTTCATTGTCATAGGTAGAGCTAGAGGTGTCGCTTACAGCAAATTGCCCTCTGGGGTTAGGTATCGGGTGACTAGAAAATTTCTTTCTCTATTTCTGCCATTTGACTAGTTAGCTGACCCATTTGATTTTCAATCTTGGCAAAGGCTTGAAAAGTGTAATTTTTAACCTCTGCAATGGCTTGAGTATTCAAAAGAGTGGCATTTTCAATTTTTGCTATAGATTGACCAATCATTTGTACGAATGTTTTAAAAGAATCCTCTATAACTGCTTTAAGAGAGTCCTCTAAGGATAATTGTTGTTGCTGTGGTGCCACAGATTGAAAGCTAGATTGAGGAACCTGAGACTGATTAAAATATATCTAGTTAGGAAATGACGGGTTTTGAGGACGAAAACTTGGTGGAAATTGATTTTGTGATTGTGGGGGTTGCCCACCTAAATTTGTAGAAGATTGATTTTGCCGCCATGATAAAATAGGATTATTTCTTCAGTTTGGATTGTATGTCTCTGAGAAAGAACTTCCAAACAATTTCCCATAGTTGTTTAATACATTTGCTTGCTCAGCACAATATTCAGAATAACCAGCCAAGGCAGGACATGCTTGAATCGTGAGCATTGGGCTAGCACACAGAGAGCATACTTCATTGTGAACTTGGTTCACAGAGTTCAAGTTACCACCTACATCTAAGGCTTCTAACTTATGAGTGATGTTGTCTAGTTTAGCTCTCACATCAAAATCCTCCCTAACTTCATATATTTCTCCTTTTCTAGATGAGCTAGATTGCTTATCTCTAGGATCAGAAAAGTCTCATTGCTGAGAATTCACAGATAAATTTTCAAGAAATGCATAAGCCGCATCATAATCTCTAAGATTTAAAAAGCCACCACCGTTCATGGACTCTATCATATTGTGGTTCGACTGTGTCAAACCATTATAAAAATATTAAACAAGTTTCCATGTCTCGAAACTGTGGTGGGGACACTTAAGAATACAGACCTTAAATCTTTCCCAACTTTTATTAAACTTTTCATGTTCCTCTTGACAAAAAATAGCAATTTCTCTTCTCAACTCATTTGTTTTGGACATTGGGAAAAATTTGGAGATGAATTTTTTTACAAGAATTTTCCACGAAGTTATTGTGCCAGAGGGTAAAGACTCCAACCATCCCTGTGCTCTATCCTTCAAAGAAAAAGGAAAAAGTCGTAGCCTAACCGACTCGTCAGAAAAATTTTGGAATTTAAATGTAGAGCATATGTCGAGAAAATCTTTGAAATGCATGTAAGGATCCTCATTTTTCATACCTCGAAATGTGGGCAACAATTGAATAATTTGCGGTTTAAGCTCAAAGTGTGTTGCATTGGTGGTGGGTAACACTATGGAGGATGGTGGGTCTGTGGTAATTGGAGCAAATAAATCTTTAAGAATTTTTAATTTTTTCGACCATGTCTCTCATTTTTAATGTATAGCCGCTATCAATTTTTTCGATTTTTCAAAGGAGATTGAACTCGTACAAGACGATTCGAATTATCACGTAACAAAAATGCTCATGCACAACTAACCACCAAATTTCTCCCTTTTTTTTAAGACACTAACTCACTGTAAAGATAAAAATAATAATAATAATGATAACAATGAACTCAACCAAGGTGGAATAACAAAAAAAAAAAAAAGAATGAATAATAAAAGTAGAATAAGACTAACTGACTGACCTTCAATTTGCTACTACCTCCAACGACAGTAGGTGCACGGAAATTATAGTGGCTTTCAAAGTAATTGCAATAGGCAATAGCCCACCTCCACCTGTAGCCTAAAAAATTCTCACGAGAAAAGAAATAAAGACGAAACAAGAAAATAGAAGAGAATCAAAAGGACATCAGACTGTTAAATGGAAAGTTTCGTTTTGGTTTCTGTTTTCTTTTTCTTTTTTTCAATTTATTAACTAAACTAGTGGAAGGGTATAACCGATTTAAATATCTAGATTTCCTATAAAAAGAATAATAAGTTCCCGGCAACGGTGCCAAAAACTTGTTGTGAAATTTTAAAGTACTCGCAAGCGCACGAATCGGATTGATAGTATAGTTTTGCAAGAGCGAGGTCGAACCCACAGGGACTTGTGCTTTTTATAGGAAAACTAAATCAACTTAAATTGATTGTACCCTAACCTAGTTCCCAAAAGTGTTGACTGGTTTTTAAACTAAAGATAAAAATAAAATAATGACAAAACAAATAATTAAACTATCACGCAAAAGTAGTGGAGCTTAACGGTTGAGAAAAGTTACAAAGGTTTCGGAATCCACACCCATAAAAATATATCGAATAATCTTATGCAATGATTTTTCCTATGATTCTGCACAATGATTTAGAGGCTAATCTTA
>CM029272.1:15148995-15291350 GCA_016920895.1 Vaccinium myrtillus | reverse complement strand
TAATAATCACCGTGAATAATATTTCATTAAGCCTTTCCTATTTAAAACAAAGGGGTTTTTGCACTTACACCCCATGTACTATGGTTGTTTGGCAAGGACACCCCTCGTACTATTGTTTTAGGCACTTACACCCCTCCAACTTCAAACTAAAGTGCAACAAGTGGATGTCGTTAACAGAATGAACAAAAAGTCTTAAATGTCCATACCCAACCCCTAACCCACAGTCAGTTCGTGAAACCACTTCTCTCTCTACAAACACAGCACTTCATCACTCCTTCTCCCTCTCTATCTTTCTCTCTACGTTTCTTTATCAAACTCAACTCCGCGATAAAAAATATCGCACCATGGAAGATCAAAGCACTTTTGGAACCTGAGATCGAAGCACTTTTGGAAGCACAGCACCACTACTAAAGTTTGAAGGGATCACGACACCTAGGGGTTTGCAATCAGGTATTTGTTGAACCCAATACCTTAATCTTTGGATTATATGTATTATATATTGTATATTCTAGGTTTCCGTACAGATTGGGGATTTTAAATTGTAGCTCCAGTAAAAAAATCCTATTTTAAATTGGGGATTTTGCCTTTTTTATGTAATAACCTTTTTGAAAAGTTGTTTTTTGTTATTTTCAGTGTAAACCCTATCTAAAAGGTTTAAATGTGGGGCATTTTCTAACTTTTAGTGGGTTTATGTTCGGGCCCTTTATGTTTCCCTTCTGTTTTTACGAATTTGTGCATGTAGTGATCCCCATTTGTGTTCCCTTTTTTCACATCTTCAACACTACATGCATGCAGGATGGCTTCTAGAAAATCTACTGTACAACTGCATCATGGGGGTTATTTCAATAGAACCCCACAAACCACCATGTATTTAGGGGGTACTGTAGAAATGATAGAGAATCTGGACTCTGATTATTGTTCATTTTTCGATTTAAGGGAAATGGTTATTGCATATGGGTACCCATGTACAAGTTCTATGTATTACCTATTGCCAGGGGTAGGGTTGCATAGAGGTATTAGGGAGATACATACAGATAAGGAGGTAATGGCAAGTTGGATGCATATAATGGACTAGAGGTTATTGTCATGTACGTAGAAGAAGGGCCTAAACCATTAATGGTGTTAACCCCAAAAGGAAAGGTATTAAAAGATCATGAGGTTATGTTAATTGATAATGGGCCCCTTGATAAGGTCCCAGACCCACCAAGGCCACCAAAGGCCAACCTGAGGTTATGGTATTATGAAATTAAGGATGGAACTTGAACTGAACTCTCTTATTATGTTATTATTTTGTTATGAACTTGAGCTCCAGACAATTATGGTATTACTATTGGGCAGTACAGTAGTTTGATGTTAGGCACTAGTTTGATGTTATTTTTTGTAATCTGGGCACTTGCTAGCATTTTGTAATCAGGGTACTTGGTACTTGCTAGCACTAGTGCATTTTGTAATCTGGGTACTTGGTAGCACTACTTTCATGCTCAGTTGTGGATGTAGTATGTTGTGGACTCTGTTTTCTGTAATCTGGGTACTTGGTAGCACTAGTTTCATGCTTAGTTGTGGATGTGCAGTTGTGTTTTGTGTTCAATTCTGTGCATACTGAATTCTGGGCAATGGGCATGGAGTGAGACAGAGAGTGCTTTGCAATTCAGTTGGGGATGTAGTGTTTTGCAATTCAGTTGTGTTTTGTTTTATGTTCTTGTTGGTATGCTAAGATAGAGACCATTAGTGGGGTACTGAATTCATACTAGAATAGAGAGCATTTCATTTAGGGTCAAAACATGGCAATACATTCATACATTCATGCTCCATTACATTCATACTACATAGGGGCCCTATAACATAACTTAGTACCATTGCTACATAACTTCCCTAGTACAAAACTTCACTCACTAGTAGAAATGCACAATAACGAAACAGATTATAGCAACCCAGGTACACCACAACATTCCTCTGAGCTTTCTCTCTTCTGCCTTGGTCTTCTCAAGTTGCCTTTCCAGCCATTCAACTTCTTGAACAAGTTCATCTCTTCCACAGTCGCACGGTGGAAGGTCGATCCGCTGGGAAAAGGTGCATTTTGGTCCATTCCAATAGTTAGCACAGCCATAGAACTTCTTTCCTAGGGTTGCAGGGACAGTAGATGTTTGAATGGGGGAAACTAGACCACAATAGCAATGTGGGATCATCCTTTGCATGATATGTGATGGGTTCCTTGAACTTAATGCGTTCCTTGAAGTTGAAGTTTGAGTTGAAGCCATTTCAGGATGAAAGAGAGAGAATAAAGAGGGTTGAGCATGAGAGGAACTAGGAGGTGGAAGAGAGAGAGAAAAGAGGGTTGCAGTGCTCTGTTTTTGTGTAATGGAGCTCCCATAAGCCTTATAAATGGCTCCAGGGGCATTTGTGGCAATAAATTACTGATTTTGGAGGGAAATTTCCCGCATCGCTCTTTTCCGTCCAAGTTGACAGAAAAACTAACTGGAGGGGTGTAAGTGCCTAAAAAAATAGTACGAGGGGTGTTCTTGCCAAACGGTCATAGTACAAGGGGTGTAAGTGCAAAAACCCCTAAAACAAAATATATTCCCCCTCTACTTCAAATTTTAAGTCAAAATCATCCACTGTATCTGTAAGAACAAATCACAATTGATACCTCGTACTTAAATATCAGCTTTTAATAAACCAAGCAATTCGATTAATATGATAACTCCAAATCATGGAAAAAACCCATTCATAACGATTGAATCAATACCCAAAGTTCATACATATTAATTAAGGAGTTGAGAACAACAAATGATAAATGCATGTAGGAAAAAATCATTCAATAAAAATTATATATGTGGTTTCATCCTCAACCCTAGTTCAAAAGTTTAGCCTAAGATAGATAAAGAAAAGCCTCACAAAAATCTCCTTTTGCTCATCCTGTTCTCTAGTCGTGAACTCCGGTGTCGTACGTGGAGATGGTGCAACCGTCCTCCCCTCCCAACTGAAGTCTATTGTCTTTCTTCTAATGTTAAATCACCGAGAATTACCTATTAAAGGGAATGTCCTAATATTTTCCAACACACATTGTCTAAACCCTTCCCTTGTGAATTACCAAGATACCAATATCTATGGGAACCAATTCCCTCTGGCCCAAGACATACATCACGTGCAAAATCTTTAGGAATATGGCAATTCCATATTTCCTTGCCAATTCAAATTCTAGCCAAGTTTGGACTGATTCATATCTCCAATGGGATTCATATTTGATTTAATTTCCATAATTGCTTGCAAATTGGACCGACCACTTGATCTATTTTGATCGGCTTCCTTCGTACACCGCGATCGACGTTCCACTAATTGACTCCAACGGCTGAAATAATTTAATTACATCTTTCCTGCACAATTCAATAATATAATAAAAATGATTGAAAAGATAATAATTGGATATAATGAAGCACAATAAAGAACTTAACAGTATGCGATATAAGGGTCTCTATGTGTCAATATTTTGTGCTCATCACCCCTCCCCTAATGGGAAGGATTTTTTCCAACTATTTTTGGGTCAACAATGCTATGGGTACACCACATGTGCACCCCAAATGCACACCACCCTGAGGTGGCAAATGAGGAGAGGCCCACTTTTTGGGTGAGCCCCACATTGGGCTTCTCTTCATTTGCCACCTCAGGGTGGTGTGTATTTGAGGTGCACATGTGGTGTACCCATATCATTTTCCATTTTTGGGCAATGGATGAGGTTAGGAGAAGAAAAATAAAAATCCAACCAGGTTTGGGTAAGGTTAGGGCCTAGGCGTAGTAGTACCCCACCTTGATACCCGTTCCAAACCCGCCCTGATATAATTGGATATGTATTAAATAACATTGTAATCTTTATATTTTCGTTTAAATTTGAAAGTAAAATAGTATATATGAAGAAAATCTTTCATTTTACATTTAGGAAAACTTCAGATCATATTTCTTTCAATTTTTTGTTGTTGGCAATTGCTTGTAATGATTGGAGTAGGCATGTATTTATGCATAATATGTAAGACTATTGCGAGAGAAAACAAAAAAAATGGCAGGGCGGGGTGGGTAGGGTAAACCCATTCCCCAACAGGGTAAGGCTTGGGGGTAGTTTTCCATTACCCGGTCAGGGCAGGTGCAGGACTGGGTTGCCACATTTAGGGTAACGGTAGGGGTAGATTAAAACCTACCCGGCCCTACCCACCCTGTTGTCATCCCTACTTTCAACACAACTACTTTATATACACGTGAGCTTTTATTAATATTAATTAAAGAGTCCTATTAACAGCCCACTGGGCTAACAATAAGACAAGAAGAAGATAAAAGAACATTACATTTTTCACATTTCTTTACACTTTTACATATTCTTATACAAAATTTCAATACACGTTTTAAACTTTAACAACAATTCAGTGGGCTGATTTTAGAATTTTCCTTGAATACGTACTTGGGCTTATTATATAGTCTGTTATCAATTCTCACCCTCGTTTCTTTCTCCGACTGTGGATACCCGCTCGTTGTGGTGTAGGCTCGCACACAGGATGGCTTTTTAGTGAAACCGCTTGGACACCCATTGTAGTGTGTCATTTTATCAATGTTGCCCACCTTATGTATTGACAGTCGCTACTTGGTTTTAGGATGAAACCATATTGAGATCCCACGTTCGGGAACCAAGGGTATGAAAAGAGGAACCGTGGTCGCTGGTAAGAGTAGTGCCCGACAGAAGTTCAGGCGGACCGATGTTAAGGCATATTCTCACTTCTGAATCATAAGGGTTGTGTTCGGTTGCACAGTTTAGTTTTGTTTAGTTTAGTTTTGATGATGTAAGTAGGTGTAATAAGTGGAGAGAGATAGAGAGAAAAGTGAAAAAAATGATGATGTAATCAAAACTGGAACAGTGCCAAAACTGCCCCCAAAACCCCCAAACGAACACTGCCAAGGGCATCTCTAGTGCACTACCTAAAATCACTACCTAAAGTGCCCTAACTAGTTAGCTAAGAAAAACCTCAAAAAATGGTCTCTAGTGCACAAAACTTGGCTCCCTAAAATCCTAGGTGGCACCCCTCACTACCTAAAGTGCCCTAAGTGGCTACCTAAATTTGGGGAGGGACTTAAGGAGAGAGAAAGAGGAGAGGGAAAGTTGCTTGCATTTATAACGTTGAATCTGCCATTGTTTTTTTGGTTATGACTTATGAGGCCCACTTAAATGGGTCCCACATACACTTTAGAGAGTATTTTTAGGGAGCCCCATTAAAGTGAATTTCTTCTTAGCTAGCTAACTAAGTTCTTAGCAAACAAAATTGGATCCCACATGTGCTTAGGTGTACACTTTAGAGAGCATTTTTTAGGTAGTGCACTAGAGATGACCTAATACTCAAACGTCTTTGGCTTTGCAAAGTTCAATCAAGAGGTTCTGGTACTTAGAATCAAAGGAAACGAGAAATCGTTTCATCATAGGAATGTGCCCAAGGCAGGGCTTAAACATTTACCAAGCAAAATTGAGCTGCCTACACAATCTTATAACTAAAGGAAGTGTGTGTCATCAATTTCAAGAGACACAAACTATGTCAATTTAATAATTTCACGAAATACAAGGATCAAGTACCAATAAGTGAAGGTCTAAGGGAAAAATCAAACATCTTCTTGCGGCCTATTTTGAACATAGAGAAAAGAAACGAAAGAACAGAAGAAAAAAATGTTACGAAATCTTAGAGGAAAGTGTGGAGGAAATTTTGATATACTCAATGAAGCACAAGTACAGAAATGGGGTACGGGGTGTGGGCCTATACACAAGGATGGAGCCAGGGGGGGGCTAGTAGGGGCAGTCGCCCCCCCTACGTCTTAAAAAATTTGTAGTATTACATTGAAAAAATATATATTTATCATCAAACTATATAGTCCCGCCCCCCCTCCGTTTTTCGTTAAAAAAATAATTGTAACAGCTTTAATATTTATCAAGCTATGAAACAACTTTGTACTAAAATTGGTTTTAATGAGATTTAATTACAATTCTTTTAAACAAAACAACGCCCAAAATTTACAAACCCAACTCACTTCAGGGCCGGACTCAAGGCCCCGTTCACTTTTAAAAACTAAGACTCACTGAAATTTCGAAAGCCCAAAACTCTTTAGCGTGGTCTATGGACATCAAAGTGAAGGTGAAAGGAATTGGGGACTCCCAAAACAGTTGATTCTCAATTGCAAGATTTGAACACTCGGTTTTAAGGAAGATACCATGGAGTTACTCATTCTCAGCACATCTTTAGATCATTCAACATTGAATATACTTGCAAGCTTGCAAAAAAGTATTATCCAATGGATATCATTGAGCAAGAAAAGCACCACTTGAGATATAAATTGCAAAATTATAAGCTTGATGTGTCTAGACATCCAGAGTTCCAAAATATGTCAACAATTTCAAAGTTGAGTGATTGTTGGTGAAGACAAGAAAGTTCACGATATATCATATTTTCGATAGGTTGATTCAGCTTATATTAACTTTGCATGTTTCAACGGCTACTTTTGAACGTGCATTTTCTGCTATGAAATGTGTGAAGACAAGACTTCACAATAGGACGGAAGATTATTATTTAGCAAATTTCTTGATCACTTATATTGAGAAACATATTGTTCGAGGGTTGGACATAGACTCTATCATTGATGCTTTTAATAACAAGAAAGAGTGTCGAGCACAGTTTAAGATGTCTGATTTCAGCAAACATTAGATAGGATTAGATAGACGTTAATACCTTTTGCAATCTAAGTTGATATTAGAAACATGTTTAGTTTCATATGTATTGGTGTTATTTTGTATACATACATTTTTTTTTTGAGTTAGTAAAAGTTCATATCGTTGTCTTAATTTTAATTTTTTTATTGTATATATCCGTCCCCCCTACGCCAAAATCCTGGCTCCGTCCCTGCCTATACAGGTACAAGATAGAGCAAAAACCTAAAAATGTAAGGCACGAATACGACGAGGGTACACCAATGATTTCCTATAATTTTATTGGTGTAGTGGTGACGTAACAGATACGAAAACATACCCGATATGTTAGGCATACCCGGTACGGTTTTTTTTTCTTTCATACTGGAGCTGTACACGTACCCGGTACTCATACGATAACATCTTTGAAGTACTCGTGCTTCATAGATTGTCCTTTTATTCTTTGTGTTGTTATTTTGTTTTTCCGTACTGAATGTGTAAATGATTGATTCAAACTTCAAGTTTTCATCCAAAGTAGGATTTTGAATGAAAACTTGAAATTTAGATCAATGAGTTACACATAACCAATTGAGTTGATTTTTTGCAAGACCATTCGAAAAATTGAAGTAAAATTTAATGAACGGTTTGAATGATTTATGTGAGACTAAAATGTGGGCCCCATAAGCCATTTGTAGATTTTATGTACTTTAAACTTCTGTACCCTTAGCATTATTCAAAACCTACACACTGAATCGTTACGAAAATGCCAAGTGTAACCTTCGCGTACATAAAATTAAAAATGGACAATGACTTGTGGGTTTATTTTTGTCCAATCGTTTATTAATTTTAAAATAAATTTTTTGAATGGCTTTGTAAAAAAAACGGCTCAATTAAATATGTGTAACTGATTGATCTAAATTTTTTGAATAACTTAAAAATCAGCTCATTCAAACTTAGGCCTTGCTCTCCAATAAATTTTAGGTACATTTTATGAAAATCTCATAAAATGAATATTTTATGGAGGGGTGATAAAATGGAGTTGTTTTTCCTGCTGATAAAATGTAGTGGTTTTCCTATAGATTTTAGGAGGATTTTATGAAAATCTCATAAAATCACTTTTACATTTTATATGTTGAGATTGAAGTGTCAGAAAATGTGAAATTTTATAAAACAAAAATCTGTTGAAGAACGAAGCCTTAGATATTTGTAATTGGTTAATCCAAAGTTTAAATTTTCACTTAGGGTTGAATGGCTTGGATTATTCCTTCCTTTGATCTAAAAAAGTGCCCCCAAAAGCGGTTGTACATATTTTCTGTACGCCAAAAGACTCCATTAAACCACCGTAGTTCCCCGTCTCCTTCACCGCTGCGGACTGTATGCATACAATACAACTTCGTCTATAGAGATACTAAACGACATGGGACAAGTCCAAAGCGACGTAGCCGACGCCGCTGCTACCGATGATCGTCGTCATCAATCAGGGGCCCATTCTTCATCCTCATCTTCACCACAGCCGCAACAGCCTTCCATGGAATCCTTAATTGCCTCTTCTCTCTCTCTCTCTCTCTCTCTCTCTCTCTCTCTCTCTCTCTCTCTCGCCCTTTTCAGTTGTTTATTTCTTAGTATGCTGTAGCTATCCAGATTGCGCAGTCTTGAGGCGCAAACAAATATGATCCATGACCTAAAATAATGGGGTTTTAAAAAGGGGAAACCATGCAGTTATTTATTTAGTAATTGTTGTTGCTTACATATGCTTCAACTTCAATCACTTGATCCAATGTGTGGGAGAAACCATATGCATCTCTAGTTGCTTAAACGTCAACCATCCTTAGGAGGCAATATGTAGCCAATGAAATATGTTTCTCAATTTAAAAGAAGTGCAAAGAGGTGAACGCGGTGTATATTGATTCAAAATGTCGCAAACATGGAGTTTCGAGGTATTGCAACTGACCGGTCGTGTAGCAACTTGACTCGTCCGTAGGGCTTGAAGGTATTGCCATTGATCGGTGATGTCAGATAGGCCCATTGGAAGTTGAACTTATTCAACTTGACTCGTCCGTAGGATGCACTATATGGTCTGAAAAATGTTGCTCAATTCAATAGAAACTTGAAGAGATGAATATGTCAATCTGTTCTCTACGGATGTATGATGTGGGAAATGTGAAATGCTAAGGCACTTGTGTTTGTCACACGTGTCATATCGTCTGAAGTGGCATATTTGATTTTTTTCAACATGAATCAATCTTTCTCTAAAAAAAATTTGAATCCTCAAAAGGATGCAGTATGTGGTCGATCAAGCATGCTACTGAATTCAATAGAAACTGATGATGTAAAATGGGGAAACGTGTAAGTTTAAGGGATTGCCACAGATCAACTATATCTTGGCTCCGGGTGGCACATGATTTCAACTTCAGTAATCCTTAGGATGCACTGCATATTTTGAAAGATGTTGCTAGGATATTTTGAACACCATTATGTGGTTTGACCGGAAAAATGGTAAAATGGAATTCTAGGAGCGATGTAGTATGTTGGATAGTATTAATAGTAATTTTTGGAGCATTTCTACTTTGATTGATTGGGGTAAGATGAACTTGGCCAAAAAAAAAATTTGGGGTAAGATGTACCACGGTTTTTGAGAGCTGAGACAAATAGGTAATTTGGAAGGGATAAGAGATCCAATCCAAGGGGACAAGGGGAGATTGGTGAGCAGTATGACTCACCCATGGTGCTGATTTTTTTTTAAGCCAATGTATAGGGGATTGTTTTCTAGTGTCATGAGTATTACATCATTCTTGACAATTGATTGTGTAAGAAAGTCCAACAATTCAATCTATAAGCCATCAACCATAGCATCAAGCGCCATTCAAAAAAAAAAAAAAAAAAAAAAAAACCGTTAAGAAAAGCATAGCATCAAGCCACATGGTGGGAAAGAAACACACTCAAGAAAGCCCCATTATGGAGCTGGGATAATCGATTATTGCCTTTGACATGAATTGATCTCCTGACCTCCCACTTAGGAGTATATATAGGAGTAGACAAGTGGTTGCAAAAAAAATCCACAGAGTTGCTAGTCCTCCCAATTCAAGGTATTAGTCATCCTATTTGACTACTACTATGTCTCTTTCTTGAAACAAACATGATACTGTGGGACAACAAGGAAAATTGATGGGATGACCTCTAATGATGTCAGATATCCAACCAAGTCCTCCAATAATTCAGAGAAATGGTTGACACCAAGGTGTATGACATTCTGTGGTATAAAATCATGGTCTCAACCTGATATATTCAGAACTTAGTTCTTAATAATGACTAAGAGAACTACTGAAAGTTTGAACTGAAATTAATGAAAAAACAAGCAGAAAAGACAGACAATTGAGGTGAACATTATCACAGTAACTGTATCCATGTAATTCCCAATTGACGAGGGTATGGGCGAAGGAGGATTGGAGACAGATCTAACCTTCGACAATATATGCACAAAGCGGCTACTCTCAAAAGGTTTACTCAGTAAAAATGTGAAGCTTTGCAATACTTGCATGGTACTAATTTCGATTCAACAAGTTTCTTCATTGAAAATAGGAAACATGAGAATTTAAAGGAGGCATGGGTTTGTTTGATTGTGAACTTGTAAGCATGACTGGAGATCAAGGTACTTGAAATTTCGTTCGTTCAATTGGGTTATCTGGAAATTGATGGTTAATGAGGATTGCTCTGTGTTTTGTATCCTTTTTGGGGCAATTTCCACAGGTTAATAGTTCATATAATCTATGTCTCAACAAATCAGCGATCAAACAAGTTCTCATCTAAAGGTGGCTGATTAAAATTTGCTGGAAATTGGATACCAAACACAGATAATGTAGTTTTTCTTTCTTTGTGTAGAAGTTTACACAAATGAAAACATAAAAGACGGAACACCATCCTCATTGTGTTGGTTCTACCTGATATCTGCTAAGAAATTCCTGTTCTTGAAGTCTGCGACCCAATTTGTCTGTTAAATTGTTATCACTGTTCCCCTGTATACCTAACATATTTCTTTTGTTAGTACTGATAATGGTGTATTGTACAGTTCAAGTATTATACATTTTCACTTCAGCTGTTAAAATTTTCCAATTCTGTCCTTCAACTATTCCATTTTTATTTACTTGGTCTAGCTGGCAACTTATGTCAAATATCGTCACTAAACCGTTTGAGTACTACCCTTTCCTATTTTGGCCTTCAGTTCAGGTGACGTCTCTGGTAGAGAACTTAAAGGTAGTTGCTAACTAGACGACATTGACGAAACTCTAATAATGGAAGGCACAAATTTGAAAATTGTAATGTTTAAGCGTGAAGGGTGTGATTGACCCCGGATATTTATCAATGTTTTGCATTCGTCCTGACTCCTTGTAGATCCTTCTACTTCATTATTTGCAATTCCTTCTCATTATTTGTTGATGATTTTTTCTTCGACTGCTTTCTTTATATTTTCTTTCCCCAAGCAGATAAAATGTGGCAAAGATGGCGTATTTAACAAACTTTAATCGTTCTGCATTTGCAGAGGCTGCAGCATTTGGCAACACTGAGAATGGGGTATGTCCATCTTTGGGTAAATTGTATGAATGGTCCCTCTATTTTGCATGAAATCTCAATTTCGTCCCTCTATTTCTAAATTGTGTCAATTTGGACCCCATTGTTTACTTTCTGCCTCAATTTTGTCCCATCAGCAAGAGGACGAAACGAAGATGTAATGTGAACTATAGGGTTAAATTGATGCAATTAGTATTAGAGGACGGCATGGGAAATAGAGGGACTGTCTCAAAAATCTACCCGCGACCTTTGCAATTTAGACTTGCTATGTTAATTGGAATTGAAGCTTTTGCATCTGAATTTGTTCTTGAATAATCCCAACAAACAATCTCCATTTCAGTCACTTGATGAGAAGGCTCAAAAGGCGCTAGAATGCCCTTGTATAGCTGACTTGCGGAAGGGCCCATGCGGTAACCAGTTTTCGGGGGCTTTCCTCTGTTTCCTGAAGAGTACTGCAGAAGAAAAGGTAATTAATGTGGGAAAGGATTGCACAATCACCTCTATAAAAATCAAGCTCGCCTCATTGAATATTAGTTGTGGTATTTAGGCTTATGTTAACCAAAAACTGAAGACATATAAAGGGGCTCGATACACGCCCCCAAGAGATAAACAAGAACAAGAAGATCGATGAGCAAGCCTTTGATGATAAGGAAACTCCTAAGTTTAAAAGAAGCCTCTCACAACCTTATAGTCTTGACTCTAGACTTGAGTTGTATGAAGCAGGACCGAGAGTAGGGGTATGTAGAAGATCCTAAGTTGGGAGCGCCAAAAGTTGCGTGTATATATATATATATACACACACACACATGAGTTGGGGCATGGAGATTTTATAAAGTTTTCCTTGAGATTGCCGTATCCGTGGCTGCATTTGATTTTCTACAACAAAGCAAACAAAGAATATCAACCTTCCAGCCTAATCCCTGTTCCTGCTAAGCACAAAAGAAGAAATATTCCAGTTACAGCATAGAGCATTGTTCTCACTGGTATTAGGACTCTTGTCCCATGAACTGGGCCTATCTCTGACACTGGCTATTATTACAGAAATCAGAGCCCCAGAGTCACTGGATTTCTGCCTAAAAATCCTCACATTCCTCTCCATCCAAATTTGATAACAGAGCTGCCAAGGCCATTTTGTATGTGGAAGTTCTGAACCCCTTTCCCTTTCAGTTGTGAACAGCCCAGCCAAGCTCAAAATCCCAATCACCGGGGCTCCTTTGAATCAGATTTCTCCTCCAAATAGCTCAAGAAAAACAACAGTAAAAAAAAGAGATATGCATGGCTCTCTATCTTCTGATGGCCTAGGACAAAATCAGGTTGAACATCCATGCCCCTTTCCCTGAATCTATCTTTAGTTGCTAGCCTCTTAGAGCTGACTAACGAAACACTAAAGGCCCACTCAGGTACGTACTTATGAAACCACACGGTAGAACACCAAGGTAATTTCGACTCAGTGCTTCTGATAGCAGTCCATGTTTGGTAGTATATTGACCAGTAGGAGAAGGAATCCAAATGATCTGATCCTCACTCTGAGGGTTTGGAAGAAATTCTGCAGTAGTTCCATCAATAATTTGCAAGGTAATTCTATTCCTAGGCCTAGGTACCCACCTGCCATTCTCATTAATATAGTCTACCTTTGCAGTTAGAGGCCTGGCCAAATTATACACCCCAGCCTCGGCTTATTGACATTAAGTCCCCAAATTATGTGCTCGGTGTCATTTGGTCCCCAAATTTTCAATTATACAATTTTGGTCCCCAATATTTGATATTTGTGTCCATTTAGTCCCTGCTCCTCACGCCATTACCCATCTCCATCAAATTGAGGGGCAGAAGGGTATCTGACAGCTCTCACTAGCTTCTTCTTCTTCTTCTTAATGGAACACATGAACTGTAAAATAAAACGGCTGTTCTTTGTTCCTGGACCTAGACTCGAACCAAACCACCTAAATCTTGTAACTTCTCATTTGATTACTTCGATTTCGGTTGACCTTTTCGTATTCCTACATAACTAACAGCAACAATAGGACTCTTCGCAATCCTGCCATCCACATTCCACACTGCTGGAAAGAACAGGTGAAGTCCCCTAAGCAGTAGGTTTGGACAGGCCAACAGCAACCACACCGGGCACTACACCGTACCCTTCATCTTGGGCACTCCCATCCTCAGTGGCTCTTTCCAGCATGCAGAATCTGTTTCCAGAGCTACCAATACTCTTATTTCCACCATATCAGCACCAACCACGGAAACCACAGAACCTTCCTACTCAGAACGGACAAGAGCCTCCAACAAAAACAGGCCTTTGCCATCCTTAACAATCCAGACTTTATTCACATGTTTTGGCCCAGCATTCACATTCACAGTGTAATCAGCATGACCAAAAGTCTGGCTTTTGCAACATTTTAGAGGCCTCCATGGATACTTAATCACCAGATCTGCAGATTTGCCCTTAGTAAACTTCAACTCAACATTCTCACAAACCCTTGCTGAACCGAGCCTCTTACTAGTTTCTGTCAATTTATCAGCATACAGAGTCCTTCCCACTGCACTAGCGATATCGCTATGACCTTGGGCATTCCAATAATCCAAATGAATATTATAAATCTGTATCCACAATGGAACCTTTGTCATCCCCACCTTCTCCAACTCCATCTGTCGATACCACTGCTGTAACACCATAAGCCTGTCCCTAAAATGCCAAGGGCCAGTCTCTACAATCTCCCTATAGGCACTAGCCTCATCAAATTTGAAGAAGAAGAAACCCTTATCATTGAACAACACCTGCTGCAGACCAACCTTGGACCGTATCTTGAAAGCCATAGATTTATCAACCAAGAAGGGCAGCTTTTTATCAACAAAATAAGCAACTAAACATTTTTTTTCAATTGAACAACCCCTTCCTCCTCTACACTAGCAGGTGGAACAACCATCACCTTCTGACCATCCTTCAGAAGGTGGAAAAATTCCAGATTCGTACTGCGAGAGACCTCCACAGGAGGTGTTACCCTATCCCTCCAAGAAGGAATAGCCAGAACATGCGAGCCCACACTCCCAGACTTATTTGTTTTTAAGCCATCTTCTCGTACAAATCCATGTGCAACACAATAATTTTCGAAGTCAAGCTCTTAATTTGCCGAACAGTAGGTATATCAGAATTAGAAACCAGTTTATGGTCATTATTCAAGACTGAAACCGACTCCAGCAAATCAATAAAAATCACAGATTTAGCCCTATCATTAATATATCCTCAAATAGGAGAGAAAACAGGCAAGGGTTGATGTGCACTAGCAGAATTTCCAAATCACAATACTACTGTTAGAATCTCTCAGGGAATTAATCATAGGCGAATTTGCATCACGTACTATGAAAAGACGAACTAGGTTTTGCGCACAAATAGCAGATGCAAGCGTAGGGAATTCCACATCCATATTCACAATTGTTCACAAAATGAAGGAGAAAACTAACCAGGAACTTTGAGATTTAGCCGAGCAATTTAACGCAATCAAAAGCAGAGGAATTGGAGAAGAAGACGATCTAACAGAATTTCCTGTCAAATTGCCATTAAAACCTCTTCTTTATTTTAGATCTTTAACACAACTGTCTCTTTTTCTCTTATTTGTATTTTTGTTATCTTTTGTTTTTCCAATCTGTGTGTCTGTGAGCGTTTATTTCAGAAACCAAATAGATAACCTGTTCCTAATGCAGAAGTTGATTTGGCGTCTATCTAATTAACTCCTTGTCCAACTATTCTCCTTGAGAAGTGATTTTTTAATGCCATCTTTTAGGTAGAGAAATATAAATCGTCTGTATTGTTCTACAGGCGTAGAACTATTTTTATCGTCCATGTCCTGTAAATGTGCATGTTAGAACTACTTTTAAATTCCTAAATATCTAACGTATGGGTCTTTTACATATATTTTCTGTAGGGCTCGGATTGTGTGAATCCATTTGTTGCTCTGCAGAGTTGTATCAAGGCGAATCCTGATGCATTTGCCAAGGACATTTTGGAAGACGATGAAGACAAAGAAGAAGAAAAGCCTGCCCAACAATACAAAGTAATCCCTCCGATTTGGTCTTCAGAATCACAAAGTCCAAGGCAGAGGCTTTAGGGAGTTATACTTTCTTTTCTTCAATGCAAGGCAACCCCTGAAATAAGGCTATCAATGTTCAGTCAAGGATGTTGGGAAGAAATGCTCTTTCCGTTTAGAAAAGATCATCTTAGATTACGAATTGCTATGCCCTTTAGAAAAGTTCTTTTCCTTGTTATTTCTTGTCATTTGCATATTGTTATCCCGGTTGGGTATGTTTCTGCAAATGAATCGGGTTTGGGAAGCGAAAACCCTTCCTGGTTACACATAAAAAGAGTACATGATCCCTGTTCAGTCGCCTTGGTGGCACAGTTCCTTTAAAGGTTAACATATGTAAGCTTTTATACGAAAACATGATCCTTCCTAGTTCTTATTAAGTACTGGCTCTTTTTGGGTCAACTTTGATGATATGTGCCTTTCAATTTCTAAATTTCTTAGAATGGATTTAGTTTGTCAAAAAATATTTTAGTGGATATAATTAGTTTAGGAAAGTAGATTAGAAAGTAGATGAAAGTAGTATTTGTAACAATTCAGTGTTCGAAGTTCGTTTTGTCTTTCTATTTGAAGTTGAAGAAGATTTCGAAGTAAGTTTACTTTTGATTTCTAAATCAAAGTACCTTGTTTCTTTATTGTTCTTTAATTTCCTAAGTAAATTGGTTTGTATTTCTTCACTTTGAAAGAAAAATCCTCTTAGTTGAGGTAATTGAACTATTCAAACACGGTCGTCTGATTAGATTTGGTTTTCCAAAGTTAATCTGAGAGAGAAGACATAAAAGTTTTCTCTGACACGCTTGCACACAATTATTTTTTTGTTGCAAAGAAGTAAAAGAACCAAACAGGAATATAAGTGATTTGAAGATGTAGTAGTAATTTTCTCATATGGAAATATAAAGATTTTGACTAATGGAATAACTTGTTTGTCAAATAGTATGATATTAGATTTATGGAATATTTGTCATAAATTTGTCATGTCTGTGATAAATTTTGTTTCATTTGTTTTCACTTAAGTTTAATTTAATATATATTTACCATAGTTGTTACGTTATTTTTATGATAAATTGATGTACCAAGATTTCATACTATTATAATATAATATTGTTATAAAGTTATCACATGTGATAAACTTATCATATTTATTTTTCTTTGATAGAATAGAATCTTGTAGTGATGGAGCGAAGTTCAACTCGCTTATTTGTGGTATTTATCATAAATAAAAATATACTAATTTGGTATAATTTCATTGATAATTTTTTTTTATTGCTTTAGGATTTGTATTTGATTTAGGGGATCGAATAATGGAGATGGAGACATTGGAGAGAGTCGATTTGAAAGACTAGAAGAGAGAAAGGATAGTTTGGAAGATTAGGAGAGAGAAATGGTAGCTTATGGTTTATTTAAATTTCAGGATTAAAAGATAACAATTAAATTCAACTAGGATGAAATCCTAAGAAAGTCTACAGAATAGGGCTAATTTTAAAATACAACAAGATGAGTGCTGGAAAATGAAATTTACTTAAGTTTGTCCAAACTTTGTAATTGTTTGAAAGTTTTATTAGTTCTGGGTAATTTTTTAATGTTTTCAAGAGTTGTGTAGACAACCAGATAAATAAAAAAAAGTAAGAAATTATGATAAAATTAAAAGAAAACTCATTAAAGCCAAAAATAAGTCGAAGAGCGAGATTTTTTGCTCCATTTTTTTTATTTTTTAGTTGTTTTCAAATTTGATGCAGAGTTTTTAATGCTTTTAATTTTTCTAGTTGAGATGAATAGGAAAAAAGTTTTGACTGCAAAACTAAAAATAGTTACTTACAATATAAATAATTTCATTAAAGCAAAACAATTGAAGACATCACAAAACTTAGCTTTTTAGGAAAAAAATAAAAATAAAAAGGAGCAATTGGTATCACTTTAGTTGGTCACTTTTCCTCATTTTTGTAGAGAAATCCAGGGGTTAATCTTTGCCAAAATATAAAGATAGATTATTATCAGTTGGGCTTAGTGTAATTATAGAGCTTATGTTTAGTTAAACAAAATTTAAATACTTATATTCTCCCTTTTAATAAAAGTGTAAATTACATTAACCCCACCCCTCTCTACCATAACCGATTCCGAGTTGACCCCCTCAAGTTTAAACTTGGACACTTGACCTCCTTCACTTGTAGGAATCCTAAAAATGCTCAACACCGTTATGGGAATGGGCAAATTTGTTGTTTTTAACTTTTTACCCATGAATCTAACTCCCCCAATTCTCTCTCAACCTCGTGAGTCCCATATTCTTTGACAATAGTCATAGGAAACGAGGAGTGATGACTCCTAAGTCCTAACACCCAATTGGCTAAATCCCACAGCAGCCTCCATCCATTGCCACTTCAACACCCCTAAAACAAACCCAATAACTAATTAACACACACAAACATATTTATATGGGTGTGTATATCTATATGCATATATAAATTTATTGCCGGTGATGGTGGTGGTGGTATTGGCGTTAAAGTTTTATGCAGGGGAGATTGAAGTCCACTACTAAACATGGTTACAAACATGAATCATATAAGTGGGTCATGTTTTTCAAACTCATTTATTGAATCCCAGATGGAGAATTTCTGGTAGAGTCTTGGGCATAAGCAGAACATAATTTGTTGGATTTGAGTATCGTTCGAAAAGTTTTTTTTTATTGTCGCTCTCTGTCCTAGATTAGTTGTTTAATTTTTTTGAATAGATTATAATTTCCTACATGTCTTTATACTCTATGATGTTTGTTTAGTTGTTTACTGAAATAAATGACTCATTTATTGAAAAAATATAAAATATCGAAGGGTGTATTTGTCATGAACTTTCATTCAACCTATCATGTGCTGATCATATGACCCTTTTCCATCCAAAGCCCTAACATAAGAGCAAGTGCGCCAGATTTAATAAACGAGCTCTTTTAGTATTTTACCTAGCTCACCCTAAAAAATAAGAGTGCAACAGTCTCAATAAATACCTACCCATAATACTAGCTACAATACCTCCCCCCGTTTTTTTAATCAAGGTACCATACAACACCAAATCATTTTTTTTCTCTCATTTTTGAAATATTTTCTCTATTCTTTTCTTTCTTTCTCTCTCACTCTCTCTCTCTCTCTCTCTCAACCCTCACTACCTTCTCTACTGCGTCATGGAAAAACCCCTTAAGTAACAACCTTACCTCCCCATTTCTCCACCACCGAAAACACTTCTTCGCATCTCTCACCTTTCCCTACGCTTTACCAACATTTCAATTTTCAAGAACTCTTGTTTCTAAAATCCCCTTCCATCCTCTCTCAAATTAAGCGGCCAATTCGTGATTATATCCTTCAGCATCCGCCACCAACGGCCGTTCAAGCTCCCCCGCTTTGCCAAAGGTAAGAAAAATATTGAAACATAAATATAAAATGTAAAGAATAGAAGAATACATATTTTAATAGGTAAATTAGCGAGGGTTAGTAGAGTTTGGAGAGAAAAATTGCCTAGTTAAAATACAATTGTAGCTCTTTGAGTAGCTATTTTCGCTAATCATTACTGCACTGACTCTAATGCCAACAAAAGGTGTTAAACATAGAACTTCAAATACACATATTGAGGCATAAAGGAGGTTAAGGGGGTGTTCCACTAACAAAAAACATTTTAAAAAAAAAAATCAAGACAAGTCATTTTTTCACAATACATCACATAAAAAACCGTAAAAAAACTAGTTTATTTTAAAACACTCTTAACGGAACACCTCCAGTGACTGAGTTTAAACACGAGAGGAAACAGGTCATAGTTGAGGGGGTTTAACATAATTTACCTAAATTGAAAAGAAAAAAATGTCAAAAAGGATAAGGTGGTGGAGTGTAATTAACCCTTTCATTCCATGGCATCAAAGTTCTGAACTGTGTTGATTACTCCATGAACTTTCAAGAGGCTTTGAGAAAACTGCGTACTGGTAATCAAGAAGAGACGTCAAAATCGAAGGGAATGACGAGAGAAAACAGTCCGAGGGAAGGCGAAATGGAGAGCTCAAGCAGCATCAGCAGCAGCAGCAACAAAAACAAGGAGAATCTTAATTTCTTCAAGTCAATATTGTTCTTTAACAACAACAGAAGCAAGAAGTCCGACGACAGCGATTCACCCAAGCCCCTATCATTTCTCTCTCCTCTCTCCAATTCCGTGGTCTCCCGATGTTCCAGGTATAATATTCATGATGCACTATTTGATTCTTTCATTCAATTACGCTGCATTAGGGTATCTGTCAATGCCAGTTTTTGTTAATACAAGTTTAGGGTATTATAGCTCTCTTGTTAGTTTTCTTGTTTGATCAAGTTTATTCGCTTTTTGAAATGTCATTGATTGTGGATGGAGTCGTTTCCTTTTAAGATTTTCATTGGTTGTAGTATAAGTTGATCAATTGCTTTTTTGAACATAGCCAAATTGTATCATCATAACCAAGTTGTGTTGAATGTGTTATCAACTTACAATGCTGGTGGGGATTGAAGGTATCCAGTGGCTAGGGGAATCGGAATATAAATTGCGTTGAGATAGAACTATTTATGGTACTACATTTGCCCCTTATAGTTCCCACATTTTATGATGATGAAGTAAATGATGTTGTTGTTAGGAAAATAAGTCCCCAAAACAAATAGGAATTTTGTTAACCTTGCTGAAGAAATACCCAAGTAAAACTCAACCAATGGTGCAAAATTCAACAGAAATAAAAAATTAGTGAAACTTTACTAATTAGAGAGGAATAGCGACATAAGCGCCGAATTTCTTTGAGACTTTACAGTTTTCAATTCTGAACTCAAAGAACTGTTAGAAATAGAAACCAAAAAACAATAATATGGTCACTGGTCAGGAACGTAGTCTACAAATCAAACAGGGTCCCATGTTTTACATAGTGTCCATAAAACAGGTTCACCGCCTCCTGGGGGTGATTGAGGTAGCAATCGGTGTCTTGTCTCCTAGGATACCATGGTTGCTCACAGTCCAACGCACACGGCACTATGAATCTGCCGGTGAACTTACCACTGTTTGTATTCTCTCTGTCTCCAAGGTTCTGAAAATTGTTGGAACGAAACACAACACAACTCAAAGGTTCTGGATTCACATGAGAACTCAAATGTTTGGAGTTTCGAGAAGCAGAAGCGTGCAGATTTTCGGGTTCTTCAAACTAGAGGAAGAAACCAAATTTATCATTGTGGAGGACTGGAGGGACCTTTCATCTCTATCACCATAAATCAGACCATGATGATCCATAAACATGGTGGTTTAATCGTGGACATGGAAATCGCAAAGGTTTACAAATTGCAACTGATGAGTAAAGAATTGAACACTTACAACTTTTCATTGTCATTAGAGTTTAGACTCCTCGCAGAATATTCTAGGCACACAACAAGACGTATGGACTCACAAGCCCAAACCCAAGCCCAAGCCCAAGTCCAAGTCCAGAATTGAATTTCTTATATCCGCAGTTTATATCCACGCAATGTGGGATGGTGGATAGTTACCTTCTCAAGCATGCCCATTACATGAGACAATTTCTAATGCATCGGTTAATGATTTTTTGTTCAATTTTTTTAATGAACAAAAAGTCCACCTCAAAAGGTGTTTTGGCCCCACTATAATTTATGGCTCAAATTTGCCAAAAGAACTCCATGATGTAGAATAGGTAACAAACCCTAAGTATCCCTGCACCTAATGATGAATTGGAATCTCTGTGCCAACTCAAGAAACAATATTTTTATTCATTCGAGCAATGACCCAATCAAACTATGCCCTGACTCCCTATAAATAGGCTCCCACAAAGTGATAACGATGACTAAGATAAAGATAAACCAACAACCAACCAATCAAATAAAAATCCTGAGTAACAAACTAGAAAAATATCCCCAAAAACAAGCTAGATAAATACTAATGATAAAATCTCTAGTTCGGCCCACGAATATCATCATCCAACTACAAGGACATGGGTTGGGATGTCTTCCAGCGCTAGTGCTGGTAGGCCTGCAAGAAACGGGCCTGTGCTCTGGTGTCCGCACCACTCCACTAAACAAAAATCATTTTTTCAACAATTTATTTCACACCTTAAGTAAAGCCTTCTAGAGACATGTGCACGGTCCACGGGTTTGGTTCCCAACCGAACCATATTAGGGATTCGGTTCTTACTTCGGAGACTGGTAAGAATTTGTCCAATTCCCGGGACATCAAATAGAGTAGTATTGCCAACTCATATCTTTGTGGAGACAAGAGTAAGCTTAGAGGCAGGATTAGGCGTGTCCCCATGTCTTCCGAACATATTTTGTGACTCTTGGGATTCTGTGGCTTGAGGATAGCAATAGAGGTTTCTAATCGTATTAGGCAGGGTTAGACATCGATCATTCTTTTAATCATATTATTGCTTTCATTTTGGGATGCATTTTTTTTTGTCTTGTCAATTGAACTTCAAGGACCTTTTGTTTTCTTTCTAATGTCCAGTTCATGTAGTTAGATTCATGCATCAAAGCTTTAAAAAACAGTCTTGATGGAATGTAATGACTTTCCCAGACACTTCTCTCCAGTCAATGGGCAATTCTTTTATACTTTTGACCATTCGTCAACAGAAGTACTTCAAGTTTAGGTTAAAGTCATTAGAAGATGTATTACTACAGAAAGTTATCACTTTTTATTTTATTTTTAGTGCTTAAAGTGTTTTTGACATAATTGCAGGATTCTTCAAGTCCCTACTGAAGAACTACAACATCGGTTTGAGACAGAGGTACCTGATACTGTTAAGCAACCATCAAACTATGCTAGGAATTTTTTAGAATTCTGTTCATACCAAGCACTCCATCTGGTGACTACATCTCCAGATTATTTGAATGACAAGGAGTTTCGTCGTTTGACTTATGACATGATGCTTGCTTGGGAGGCCCCTGGGGTTGAGAATGAATCATTTAACAGTGTAAGATATCTCTCATATTTTTGTGTGATGCTATTGTTAGCAATTTATTTTTCCAGTTGTGCGATAGGCATTCTAGTATAATGTACTGGAAAAGTTAATTCAATTTCCTGATTGAAATGCAGTCTTTATTTTTCTTCAATGACAGGAAATTGAATCTTGCAGTAACCAGGAAATGGAGGGTGAGGATGGGTGGTCACTATTTTATTCTAGTTCCACTAAAATGGCCGTTCAGGTTGTCTTTCTTATTTTCTTTGTTGTTTCTTGATTCTTTCATAGAACACAGTCTTTTTTTCTTTCTTTTATTTCATTGTTTGTTTTTTTGATATATTTAAACAAGGATGATATGGAGATTATGGTAACCCTTTGAGCATTGTGCTTGTCAGTATTGTGGGTTCATCATTCTTTTCATTTCTCCTCATTCATTTTTTTCTTCCATCAGGTTGATGACAAGAAAACTGTTGGACCAGAGGCTTTTGCACGGATAGCTCCTGCTTGTGCTGTAATTGCAGATATAATCACTGTCCACAATCTTTTTGACGCACTGACGCGTTCTTCTTCTCATCGACTTCATTTTCTGATATATGACAAGTACCTTCGAATGCTTTCAAAGTATGCTCCAGCTCCTTGAGATATAAGCACTTGTATGAATGCTAGTTCTTTTTCCGGCCATGGCTTTTACTGACATTTGCCACCTTCACTCCATACTTTCAGCTGATTCTTTCGAAAATTGGCTCTTCATTTGGTAATGTAATATCTAATAATCCAGGATCAACATTTTTATGCATCTAGTGTTATTGAATCTCATGACGCACCTTTAAGAACCTTTGGACTTTGGAGTATACTTGCGTTGATGAGTTTCCTTATTTCCATGCCTGGTTATGAACTTCTTGTTCAATCCTCCTTCAACTTGGTTGTCAAGGCTGTTTTAAGGACTATATGCCTGTGAAGGCATTACTCTGATTGACTGCATTAGAAGGATGAATAATTTGTGAATAACTCCTATAAACCTTTTTCTTTTTTTTTTTGTGGAAAATTTGGTTGTACCAATAACTAAATACAGTATTGTGGAAAAGAAGAGATGGACAATATTTTAAAGGATGCTAAAGCAAAATATTCTGAGTCTGTTACTGAACCAAAAAACTCAGTTGGTGCTCGAACTTCTACTGCAGGGTGATTAAAACTGTGAAAAATGCAACCGGAACTCAATCTGTGTCCAACCTTCCACTTGCTGAGGGTGAATTCATTTTAGATGTTGATGGTACAGTTCCCACTCAACCTGTTCTGCAGCATATTGGAATATCAGCATGGCCCGGTGAGTCATCAATTTAAACTGGAAGTTGATTGTACTTCTGTGGTTGATTTTGTTGAACAGGGCTATTTTGATGTAGCTTTTCAATCCTAACTTTTATCCCATGGGCATATGCCTGTGCATGAAGTTCAATCAGATTAGTATGTCCAGGAATACAATAGCTGAGATGGCGGTGTTATGTGTTTTTTATCGTTACGCTGAGAACACTACAGTTTTTGTATTGATACTAGACAGCCTGTTCCATTGGTATGATGAGCTAATAAAATCCTTTTGTCCTGAGTTCATTGTATGAACTCAGCCATTGGTTTCAGTCTACGTTCTTTGGCTCGGCCTTGTCATCCTAAATTCCCGAGTTTTTTGTATTTTGATTCTGCATAGTTTGCAATTTATTTTCCGAAACCTTTTGTTGATTCTACGGAATGGTCATTTATTGAGTGCTTGGTAATTTATTCAAGTTGTGTGTTTTTGCAGGACGGTTGTCACTGACCAATTATGCTCTGTACTTCGAATCTTTGGGAGTTGGTTTATATGAAAAGGCTGTGAGATATGATCTGGCAATGGATATGAAGCAGGTAATAAGGCCTGATTTAACTGGTCCATTGGGTGCTCGTCTCTTTGACAAAGCTGTGATGTACAAATCAACATCTACGTACGTCTTCGATTAACTGTTATCTATATCAAATTTCATATTGGTACAAATGCTGAGACTCTGAATAAATTCTTGCACAGATCCGAGCCTGTTTTTCTGGAATTTCCTGAATTCAAGGGCAATTCGCGGCGGGACTATTGGTTGCACGCCTGTCTTGAAATCTTGCATGTCCACAGGTTCATTAGGAAGTACAATCTCAAAGGGATTCAACAATCCGAAGCACTTGCAAGGGCAATCCTAGGTATTTTCCGCTATCGTGCAGCAAGAGAAGCCTTTCAGATCTTATCATCCCATTATAAAACCTTACTGTGTTTTAGCTTGGCTGAAAGTCTTCCGGGAGGAGACATGATCTTGGAAACTTTATCCAATCGTTTGGTGCTTTTGAATGCCAGCACTAGCCAGCGTGGTTCAGGTGGGCTTTCAAGTCCAAAAGAGGGGATGAAACTCCCAGTTTCAGTTTTGACACTGCACAGACATGGGATATTAGGAAAGGGGGCAGATGATGATGGGAAAGCAATATATGCAGCCGAAGACGTGTGTGCTGGTGAAATAAATCCGCTAGAAACAGTTGTAAAGCAGTCCCAGCAGAACATGGGAAGGGCACAGGCTGCACAAGCAACCGTGGACCAAGTGAAAGTGGAAGGGATTGATACCAATCTAGCCGTAATGAAGGTTAATTAACATATTACCTTATTGTTTGGTTTTCTAGTGCAATAAATCGGGATTGCACCATTTGTATTAAGTGCTATTGCGTTTAGATAGGTGGTGATTAGATTGTTACTAGAATTTTCCTCGTAATCAATATCATCACGAAAATGACAACATAGGTTTGTTTCTTTAGTGGCTGAGGATAAAGGGAGGCCTTTTTTCTTTTTCCTTCAGGTAGATGTTGTAATGGATTAATCAGCTTTTGGATTGATAGGAGCTCTTACAATTACTGAACGGTCCTCAACTAGATATTGTTGTGGTAATCTTTAAAATAGGCCCATGGACATGATTCGAAGAGAAATTAGCAAATACTTTTCCCGTTTGAGATACATCTTTCTAATATTTATCGTCTTGTCATCATCTAACATAGAGTGAGTTTCTTCATTATCTAGTTTGTGTATTGGATTTGAATGGTTGTCATAGTTTCTCTGTCACGCTCACCAAGGTTGACACTTCATTAGTCATCAAGGATTTGATTCCTACATGTTTTGGGTTCATAGAACTTCATTGTGATTTGTTGTTATTTACTATTAACAAAAATGATACATAAGATGGGTAAATACAGGTTTGATGCTTTATTCCTAAGAGTGACATGTTTGACATTTTTCTTTTTGCAGGAGTTGCTTTTCCCCCTTGTGGAATCATATAACCGTCTTCAAGTTTTGGCTTCATGGAAAGACCCTTGGAAATCCTCAGCTTTTTTGGTTTTGATTGGCTATACTATTTTTAGGTAATGCTTTTGGCTGGATTTGTGTGTTTCTTCTGGTGGCAAAGTTGTTAGTTCTATTTTATTTTTTGCATAAGGTGCTTAAATAACTTAAGATGTGGTATCAATAAAAAAACAAAAAGTAAAAACCACTTAAGTTGTGATATCGTCTGCAAGAATTTACAGAAAATCATACATTAGTGCTGCCTTAAGTTGAAGTCGACACACCAATCTGAGGTTTGGAGTCTTGTTGCCAATTTGATACCTTCCTCATTTGAGGTTTTGAAATGTGTTGTTGTTTTGGTCTATTCAAAAAAATTTCTTGAAGGAAGAAATCTAATGAAATGTTCCTTTTGGTTTGCAGGGGATGGATCAGGTTGATATTGCCCTCAATTTTCGTAATTGTTGCAGTTCTCATGCTCTGGCGTAAGCATGCAAACAAAGGAAGGCAAATGGACGCATTGAAAATCACACTTCCCCCAACAAAAAATGCAGTAGAACAGTTGCTGATCTTACAAGACGCCATCACTCAAGTTGAATCTCTAATGCAGGCTGGAAATATTGTTCTATTGAAAGTTAGAGCTCTCTTAGTTGCTGCACTACCACAGGTATTTGCACTGGGCGGCTGAACCCTAATCTAGATATATTCTATTTTTTTAAAGCAATTCAAGTAATGTATGAGATTTCATTATTTTTCCGCTTGATGGAAATTCAGATAATTCTTGGGGTGGGATGTTCAATCCATGTTTCCCAAAACCGGTTATTCGAATTCGAACATGTATGTAAATGTACACACACTCACACACATAAATAAATATACATGGAGAGAGATGTGCCTTCACCTTGTATCTATATCAGAACAAACTTTGTACCACTACTCAACTCATTCATTTGCCTTAGTGTCTGTTACTGGACTCCATGGGACACTGTTCACTCCTAGCGCTGATGTGAGACACTTTGGCAACCCACATGTACGGGGTAGTCGTAACACTCTTATTTGTGGGGCATGCGGTGAGATTTAAAGAAATGAAACTCATGTTTTAGTTTAAAGTTTATCATCTTGCCCGCATTGTGAACTAAAAGTGCTAATGGCACAAATTATGTCATAATGATGCAAGTTATACTACTATGGTTCTTCGTTTTCAAGTATATTTAATATTTGTCAAGCATAACTCTTCTTGAATTGCTAGTTCGCAAAACCCTGATTTACAGTTACTTCTTGTTTCCATTTTCAGGCCACAGACAGGGTTGCTTTGCTGTTGGTTTTCGCGGCCTTGTTTTTGGCACTTGTACCTCTAAGACACTTGATCTTGTTGGTTTTCATCGAGTATTTCACAAGGGAGATGCCACTGAGGAAAGACAGCAGCGATAGATGGCTGAGGCGGGTGAGAGAATGGTGGTTTAGGATTCCAGCAGCTCCTGTTCATCTAATCAAAGCTGATGACAAGAAAAGGAAATAAATGACTTGTACCGCAAGAAAACAATTGCACTCTATCAGCAAATTACTTGTGCTTTCTACCAGTCATCCTCTCTAATGTGCTTTGGTATATACCAGGATGATTTTAGTTTTCTGTATGCAAGCATTTCATGCCGAAAGACTTTTTTAGCGTCAATCTGCCGGTTTTTTGGCTATTTTTGTTTTAAAGCTTTCCTATACTTGCTTTGACTCTAGCAACTACAAAACTATAGCCCTTGAGCCGATTTTAATTCCAGCTTTGGGTCTTTTGCCGATTTTCAAGCTCTATTCTGCATTCTATCTATAGATGGCAATGGGGCAGCGGGTTTTGTCATACCCGACCCGGCTCAAACACCCTACT
The DNA here is from genome assembly GCA_016920895.1 of Vaccinium myrtillus. NCBI lineage: Eukaryota > Viridiplantae > Streptophyta > Magnoliopsida > Ericales > Ericaceae > Vaccinium > Vaccinium myrtillus. Next base: position 15,263,864 of record CM029272.1, on the reverse strand, counting down.
GGATAATGCATGGGTGCTGCCGTTCCGACAAGCTTTGTAAAATATGAGAAAATTGTTTTAACCTAAAAGCAAAATGGAGGGAAATAGTATATATAAGGGCAGAATTATACATTTTTTACTATAATTATAAAAATACAATATTACACGTAAAAATATTATTGGGTGGGGTAAAATCATTCCGAACTCTATGCAACTCCTATTGGGTTTTTCTAATTTCTCCCTAGCCCACTTTGGTACTCAAAAATTTGATGGAGACCTGCTCTGATTGGGTTGGGATCAAGGTTTTATTACGGGCCGGTACAAAAAACAAATATTTATTACCACTAACTCCAATCATTCTTTTTAATTACCACTAACTCCGTTAAGGCCAATCACTCTTTTTGGGGGCTTAGGCACTTAGGGTGCACTTTCCTATTATAGGATTTTTAGTAGTTTAGACACTTTCATAGGGTACCCTAAAGTTTAGGGTACCCTAAATTTATAATGTACATTTTAGAATTTAGACCGTATATTTAGAATTTAGACCGTACATTTAGAATTTAGAATGCACATTTAGAATTTAGACTGTACATTTAGAATTTACAATGTACATTTTAGAATTTAGACCGTACATTTAGAATTTAGACTGTACATTTAGAATTTAGAATGTACATTTTAGAATTTAGACCGTACATTTAGAATTTAGACTGTACATTTAGAATTTAGAATGTACATTTTAGAATTTAGACCGTACATTTAGAATTTAGACCATACATTTAAGAATTTAAAATTTAGCACTTTCATAGGGTACCCTAAGGTTTTTTAGGCACTTTCATAGGATACTTTAGAGTTTAGGTTTAGACACTTTTATAGGGTATCCTGAGATTTAGGTGGGGTGGGAGAGAGAGAGAGAGAGAGAGAGAGAGAGAGAGAGAGAGATGTAGAGTGAGAGAAATAGCCCACTAAAAATGTTGAGCATGCCTCCACAAAGGTTTGGAGCGCGCGGAGCTTTTTCTCCAAAGATTTGGAGTGGGCTGAGCAGGCCTCCACAAAAAGTGGAATGGCCTGTAAATGCCTCTGGGATCAATGGGGTCGGGTCAATTGCTATTCCTAAATTCATTTCTATTAATGAAGACTGAAAAATGAGGTTATTTGGAGCAAACAAAAGGTACAACAAGAAAAAGTTTAGAACCCTAATTTTTGTGAAATCGTATACTCAAAGCATATCCAACCCTTTTTCCTATTTAAACTCAAAATTTGACTAAAGCTCCTTACAATTCATTCCATGATTTTTTTAAATTTTATTTAAATTACGGAAGACTCAAATTTTGAAAAGTTCTTTTGTCTTCGGAATTAATCACGATTGTCATAAATGAAGTTTTTTCCCTCCAAAATTATGCTTAGAATTAAGTTTGTTCATTGAAATGCATCATTTAAAAAGTTACTTGTAATTTTAAAGTTCAAATTATGTAATCCATAAAATATTTTATTCGAATTCATACACACTAATTTATCCATTAAAATCTTGTTCTTTTATTTTTATTTTATTTTGTGAGTGCGTTACTCAGCTCCCAGAAAAGTTTGAAAGAGCTACTGACGTTATTTATCATTAATGAAGAGAGAGCCAAGGAGGAAATTAATTAATCATTACTTTTCTTTTTGGTGAGACTTCAATTAGGTCGTATCAATTCATTTTCTATATACTCCTCCGCAAGTTTATATCGACCAATGCAATTACAATTACAGTAGGAATATATATATAGGCATTTCTATCCAAACCTCCAAGTTTAGAATTAGGAAAAATCAATTTTTTGTAGGAAATATATATCCAATTGTTTTTGGAAAATCCGATTTTTTTGTTCCCAAAAATTTTGTGTTGGAAAATTTTTTGGAAAAAGTTTACCAATGTTTTTGAGGTGTTTTATAAAATGATCCACGCGCAAAAAAAAAAATACCGGGAAGGAATTGTTTTTGATCCAATCATTTTTATATTATATATATAAAAAATGTATTTATATATATATATATATATAGCTCAAACTTCTTATCATTCTAAGTACTCTCTTATAAGTAGATTCGTTTCCTGCATAGCACGAGATTTGCTGCTAGTAGCAATTTAAAAGAACATGTTATGTGCGTTTAAAAATACATCCAAAAAAAAAAAAGAGAAATCAAAATGCTTCTTGAAAGGAGATTCCCCAGTAGCATTTCTTGGTTCTTTCCTTGGAAGACTAAAATTCGAGCCCGGTCGTAGGCATTTGTGGTTCAGGGTTATGAAAAATTTTCGGACCCTTGTGGACTAGCTAAATAACTACCCCTAACTCTGTTGGCGCTTGAAAAAAATAAAATAAAGGATACCATAGTATAAGTAAATCCCGTATGGACGATATGAGAGTGCAATTTTGTTCACCCTCCGTAAAGTAGTGAACAAAATTGCATATGGCCCTAACCGGGCTCGAGCGGCATATGATTGCCGGAACTCGTTGAGGTGCTATGCTCTTGTAATGATGCCTCCTCTCTTGTCCTTTTAATCTCTTGTATCTGTTACATTTGATTAATAAATTTCTTTTTCTCCATTCAAAAAAATAATAATAATAATAATAATAATAATAATAATAATAATAATAAAGTGGCGAACAAATAAGAAAGAGGGTTTTGTTAACTCTATTTTAAGGAGGGTGAACAAAATCTTGGAAGCGTGGATAGCGCGGCTCACTTAATGCGTTGCACGGCCACAGCCATCCATTTTGGAAATCAATGGCCTGGATTCGCTGAAGCTTTCTTACGGGAATAAATCACTTTGACCGGTAAGAGTATCCCCAATGGCATGCTAAAAAAAAAAAAAAAAACCCGCAAATTTTGACATTTAGTCACAATGGCATTTGGATAAATATTCAAAATTAGCAAGATTTTTTTATAAATACACAAATTTTGGCATTTAGATACTCGAAACTACCAACATTTTTTCAATAATCAAATTTGGATACCCAAAACTACCAATATTTTTCCTTCTTTTCATTATGGACAAAAATGAATCATTATAGAATTTCACATTGTTAACTTTAGAAACTCATTAAATGAATACCCAAAAGGTGATGTGGCAACGTTTGAGTATTCACATTTGAGTATACCAATAATGATAAAAAAAAATGTCTGTTATTAAAAATACTTTTGGACTACCGAGATGTCGTTCAGATGAGATAATAACGAGGACCAAACAAAAAACAGTGGAGATAGTTGAAAGGAGCGGAGATGGCTCTGAGCATGTCTGCTGCCTCTATTGCCGATTTCCCGCAGATGAAGAGGATGAATATTATGTTAATCGAGCCGCCATCGTCGTCATCATCATCATCATCATTAACATCATCATCATCATCATCAGTAAAGGGGCCTTCTCTGCAACCTCTTCATTGCACACCACTTCACGAAATCGAGCACCAGGTCTCTCTCTCTCTCTCTCATGTCTGCTCGAAATTCCTTAATTATCAGTTGGACCAAGTGCCGATTAAGCCCTCGCCGGTCTGATTTAGCCTCTGAACGATCTGCTCATTGTTAGATGCAGTAATGTGTCCTCGAGCCTGTGATGCTCGTGTCCATGTTTTAGTAGTTTTAGCTCTTCCCGGATTTGTGTTTGTCTCTTGTACGTGCCTTTGGGCTTTCTTATAATGATAAAATTTGTGCTGTTGATAAAATAAAAAATAAAAAAACTGCCGATTAAGCGGAAAAGTAGGCAACAGTTTTGATAGTCTCAAGTTCATAGTATTAATTAATAGTGAATCTATCTATTGGCTTAAACGGAATGACGAAAAATAAATTTTTTGGTGGTGTCTTAGTTTCTACTTAGAGATGGGTGTTATGCTAGCACGGACACGAACACGAACACGATATTTCTAATAAAATTCGGGACACGGATACGGCGGTGGACATGGAAAAAAGTTAAAAGATATACTATTTATTTAATATGGAGAAGCACGAAGCATCAATACGTAGATACAAAAATTATATGTACATCATGTTACATTTTAAACCTTACATATCAACATAATGTTGGAAATTTCTCGGAAATTCTGTGTGAATGAAACGCGGTGTTCAGAGGGTCTCTCGAGGCAACCGAAAGGACCCACACATGCATGATTATGGCTTGTCATTACACCCGTTACACCCCATGAGTGAGATTGATTGGCATTCATAATCAACATTTGTGTCGGGAGTTATAACATTGAAATTGGGAGTTACACCTGCAAAATTCATTTGGGAATTCAAATTCGTATTGATTGGGAGGCTCCCCATTGATTTCCGTAATGATGGTGTTGGTTCCTCCTTCACCTATATAAAGGCAGCATTGGCTTTTGTTTCAACATCAGAAAAAATTTGTGCTCCTATACGTACACTAATAGTTTATAGTTTAGAGAGAGAGAGAGACGCTAGTAAGTTCGCCAAGGCTGCCAACGGAGGTGTTCTGGTGGTTAGTGGTTCTAGCTGTTTTATCGTGGGACGAAGACGTCGGTGCATCCTACAACACCCACGGTAGGCGGCGAATCTTTGTTAAGGAGACTGTGGTATCACAGGACTCGGCTCGTTTGCCAACGGAGGTGTTCCGGTGGTTAGTGGTTCTAGCAGTTTTATTATGGGACGAAGACGTCGGTGTATCCTACAACACCCATTGTAGGCGGCAAATCTTTGTTATGGAGACTGTGGTATCACATGACTCGGCTCGTTTTCAATCTACTGTTTGTATCTCTTTATTTTGTTTATGTAATTTTCGTTTCAATTTTTGTTCATTATATTATGTTTTTATTATTTGTTATCAAAGGAAATTGTTCTTTGGAATTGGTGATTGCCACTGTAATTTTTCCATCAAGCTTAACAAAGATTTTTCATAATTGATTGGCAATCGAATTCCAAAAATCAATTTTGTTTTTGGTACCAACATTTGGGTTGCAAGAACAGATTAGAAATCATGACAGAATTGGTGGTATCTCAATGATATGAGATGATAAAGTAATCTGACTAGATTACTCGTGTGGGGAAAATACACAAACAAATTGGCTACGGCCTAAGTCAATCGTGCGCGATTGGACTTCTGTGATTAGTTGGATAAGCTACAGCTTTAGGCAGTCGTGCGCGACTGACCTTGAATTGTTGAGTTGATTGGCCTCTGGATCAGCCTACTTGGCTTAAGCCTTGACACTGCTCGGCCGGAACTTGTGATCCGTGGCCTGCTCGGCTTAAGCCGTGACGTTACTTAGCCACAGTCCTTTGGAATTCTACTCCGCAGCAACAGTCCTTGGCTTGTTCGGCCTTGTGGGTGCTCGGCCTGAAGTGAAACAACCAGTGGTACGTTGGTTTGCTCAGCCTAAGTACACAACCTGTGGGTGGTAATGAGTGCTTGGATTGCATCTACTTTGCAAAAGAGGAAGGCAGACAGCCACAATCACACATGTAGTGAATTGTGTATACCGTTTACCTTTCGAGGGCAGCGCAAGGGGAGCTGCCCTCAAACTCCTGCCTAGGGGCAGTGCCCCTAGGAACGCCGCTAGGGGGCACAGCCTCCTAGAACCCCCACCGGGGGGCGAGCCCCGATGGACCCCTGCGGTACGCTTGCACATTGTGGGGGCAAAACCATGTTTGGTTGCAAAGTTTAGATTGTTTATCTATTCTTGTTGTCATGATTGTGAAAATAATTTCACTAAATTGTGGTTTGTCATGTCTCAGGTTATCATGACAACTAAAAAGAACTCCGAGGCTGCAAGCTCAAATGCTGCTGCTCCTATCCATGGAGTTCCCTCGATTCCGATGTCCTATGTGGATAAGCCAGGGAAGTTTGGTCCAGGGGTTAATTTCAAGATATGGCAACAGAAGATGATGTTCTATTTGACCACTCTCCATCTCGCTGGGTGCTTATCCGAGGATGCCCCAGCTGTTGCTGAAAATGAGAAAGACAACCATAATCGACAAGCTCTGGATCAATGGAAGAATGCTGATTATCTGGCCAAGAATTATGTCTTGAATGCTCTAGATGACTCATTGTACTCAGTGTTCAATGAGGCGAAATCTGCCAAGGAATTGTGGGAGTCCTTAGACAGAAAGTACAAGGTCGAAGGGGCCGGGCCCAAGAAGTTTGTTGTGGGCCTCTTCCTTGATTATGTGATGAAGGATTCAAAACCCGTTACTGTACAGGTCCAAGAGCTGCAAATATTGATCAATGAAATCAAGGCAGAAGGGATGATGTTGCCTGAGCCGTTTTTGGTGGCTGCAATCATCCACAAACTTCCAGAATCTTGGAAGGAGTTCAAAAGTGATCTCATGTTCAAGAACAAAGAGATGACCTTGGAGACTCTTTTCTTCAAGCTCAATGTCACGGAGCATAATCGGGCTAGAGACAAGGCTTCCAAGACCTCTGACATGGCTAAAGCCAACATGGTGGAGCATGGACGGTCTTCGAATGTGAAGAAAAACCAACATGACAAGCGATCTAACAAGCAGAAGGGAAAGACTGTCAATCTGGGACCGAAATGTGGTGTCTCCAAGAAGCAGAAAGGTAAGTTTCAGGGGAAATGCTTCAATTGTGACAAGTCTGGGCATCGTGCATTAGAGTGCAAGAAGCCACCTCGTCCACAAGCGCATATGGCAGAAGGCTGGGTAGGGGACACTGCCATGAACCTCTCGGCTATGGTATCTGAGGTGAACATGGTGGGTTCTAATCGACACTAATGGTGGATAGACACTGGGGCCACACGCCATGTATGTTGTGACAGGAAGATGTTCACATCACTCAAGCCGGTTAACGGAGAGAAGTTGTTCATGGGAATTCAGCAACCTCAGATATTGTTGGGGAAGGGAAGGTGATCCTGAAGATGACTTCGGAAAAAATGTTGACTCTGAACTAGGTGTTGTTCGTGCCAGGCATTTGCAAGAATTTGGTGTCTGGTTCTCTGCTGAGCAAACATGGCTTCCGCATGGTGTTTGAATTATATAGGGTCATTCTGACTAAGGCTGGATCGTATGTAGGAAAAGGCTATATGACCGATGGTCTATTTAAGATGAATGTAATAACTGTTATCCCTACTATCAATAAAACACTCGCCCCAGTTGTTTATGTGCTTGAGTCTTCCATTTTGTAGCATGGTAGACTAGGTCATGTTAATTATAAATCTTTTCGTAGAGTAGTTAACGTGGACCATATTCCAGCTTTCTATATTGATACAAAACACAAGTGCGAAACTTGTGTCGAGGTGAAGTTAACTAGGTCTTCGTTTCAATCGATTGAAAGGAGTACCAAACCATTGGGGCTAATCCACACTGATGTGTGTAATTTGAAGTATGTCCAAATGCCCAATCCGAACAATTTTATTACTTTTATTGATGATTGCACGAAATATTACTATGTGTACTTGCTAAAAGCAAGGACGAAGTGTTGGACAAATTCATTCTTTTTAAGAATGAGGTTGAGAACCAACTTAGTACTAAGATTAAGGTGGTGAGAAGTGACCGAGGTGGTGAATTTGAATCACCATTTGGTGGATACTATGCTGAACACGGGATTATCTACCAAACCACTGACCTTACTCGCCTTAGCAGAATAGAACTATGGAGCGCAAGAATCGTACCTTGAAGGAAATGATGAATGCTATGTTGGTTAGTTCTGGGCTGCCTCAAAACATGTGGGGTGAAGCGGTGCTCACCGCTAACTATCTTTTGAATTTAGTGCCCCGCAAGAAGTTAGATAAAACCCCTTATGAGTTGCTCAAAGGTAGGAAGCCTAACTCTAAGCACTTACGAGTATGGGGTGTCTTACGAAGGTAGCTATACCTCCTCCTAAGTATGAGGAGATAGGAACGAAAATTGTTGACTGTGAGTTTATCGGTTATGCACACAATAGTAGTGCATATTGGTTCCTTGTGTATGAGTCTCGAGTACAAGATATTCAAAAGAACACCTACATGGAGTCTATAAATGCGTTGTTCTTTAGAACACATTTTTCCGTATAGATCCATTGGGAAGTCCAATTCAGTGACACGGACTTTGCATCCTGCCAATGATGTCAGTCGAGACGAAGAAGAAGAAGTTGATGAAGAGCCGAGACGCAACAAGCGTGCTAGGACATCAACATCCTTTAGTCCGGACTTCCTAACTTATTTGTTAGAAAGTGAGCCTCGGACTTACAAGGAAGCTGTTAGCTGTCCTGAAACTCCTTTGTGGAAGGAAGCTACTAAGAGTGAGATTGACTCCATACTATAGAATCATACATGGGAACTGATGGATTTGCCACCACGTAGTAAGCCTCTTGGCTATAAGTGGATCTTCAAGAGGAAGATGAAAGCAGATGGGTCGATAGATAAGTACAAAGCTAGGCTTGTCATTAAAGGATACAAATAGAAAAAGGGCCTAGATTACTTTGATACTTACTCACCAATCTAAGGATTAATTTCATTCGGATGATGATTGCTATTGCTGCTTTACGAAACCTTGAGATACATCAGATGAATGTCAAGACAGCTTTCCTGAATGGCGATTTAGAAGCAGAAATCTACATGGAACAACCTGAGGGTTTTTTCGCACTTGGCCAAGAAGGGAAAATTTGAAGGTTTGTTAGATCTCTGTATGGTCTAAAGCAAGCACCAAAACAATGGCATGAGAAATTTGACAATGCAATGTTGTCTAGTGGCTTCCAAATCAACGAATGTGACAAATGTGTTTATGTCAAGGACACCGACGAAGGATACGTCATTTTGTGTCTCTACGTTGATGATATGCTCATTGTCGGTAGTAATGACAGGATTATTCGATCTACCAAGAAGATGTTAACTCTAAGTTTGACATGAAGGATATGGGCCTTGCAGATGTGATATTGGGTGTTAAGATCACCAGAACATCTGACGGACTTGCGTTGTCTCAGACACACTACGTTGACAAAATTCTTGAGAAGTTCAACCAATCTGATACAGGCATCGCAAGAACCCTCGTGGACGTAAGTCTCCATTTATCTAAAATGAGGGGAATGGGTATCCCAGTTATAGTATTCTCGGATAATTTTGAGCCTCATGTACTTGATGAGTTATACAAAGTCTGATATAGCCAACTTAGTTAGCAGATACACGAGTAATCCAGAACATGATCACTGGAAGACGATAGTCAGGGTACTACACTATTTGAGGTATACTCGTGATTTTGGGTTGCACTACACCAGATATCCGGCAGTACTAGAAGGGTACTATGATGCGAATTGGATATCAAATATGAAGGACTCAAAATCCACGAGTGGATATGTCTTCACCCTTGGTGGTGCAGCTGTTGCTTGGAAATCTTCCAAACAGATATGTATAGCACGATCTACGATGGAATCTGAATTCATTGTTTTAGATAAAGCATTACGCCAGTTTCTAGAAGATATTCCAAGATGGTCGAAACCAGTTCCAACTATTAGTATCCATTGCAACAGTCAAGCTGCAATCGGTAGGGCACTGAGTGCTATGTACAATAGTAAGTCTAGACATATACGTTGAAGATATGATACCATTAAACAACTGCTCTCAAGTGGGGTTGTCATGATTGACTACGTAAGGTCAAAAGACAATATTGCGGATCCGCTAACCAAAGGGTTTTTCCGAGAGCTAGTTGAGAAAGCATCGGGAGGAATGGGATTGAAGCTATTACGCTCATAGTTACTGTGGGGGTAGCCAACCTAGCTTACTGGAGATCCTAAGATATAGGTTCAATGAGACTACCTTTTGCGTGTAATAGAGAACGATCACCGAGGAGAGTTGATCTCCTTCCCATTTCTATGATGTAGAACAGTGAAGCCTGTAAAGTGGTAAAGGTTAAGCGTTGCTTTTAATGACTCTTATGCATTGGAAATGCAAAACGGGGTATAACAAGATACCATTTATAAGAAGGTCACCTATGTGAGTATGAAGTGCTATCTCTTCTTTGATAATCCTGGCGAAATTCTCGAGAAAATACTTGCAGAACCAGGAAGAGGGTGTCTTGGCCGAAATGAACCTAATAGTGAGAACTGAACTATGCCAGGAAAAATCCTGTGTTCCGTCTGTTGGCGGAAGAGTTCAAAGCAGGACTGCTTACCAGTCTGCCAATAAACTCAATAGCCTATCACAAGGGAAGGTTCAAGGCCAAAAGCTACCTATCCTATGCAGGAATTATCTATTGCCCCTCTCTCGGGTCAGCTTTGTACTATGCGTCAGTTTGCCTGCCAATTTCATTCATGGAGAGGATTGTTGGAAATTTTTCGAAAATTTGGTGTGAATGAAACGGAGCGTTCGGAGGGTCTCTCGAGGCAACCGAAAGGACCCACACTCGCGTGATTATGGCTGGTCATTACACCCGTTACACCCCATGAGTGAGATTGATTGACATTCATATTCAGCATTTGTGTTGGGAGTTATAGCCTCATTCAAACTCAGCATTTGTGTCGGGAGTTACAACATTGAAGTTGGGAGTTACACCTGCAGAATTCATTTGGGAATTCAAATTCGTATTGATTGGGGAGGCTTCCCATTGATTCCCGTAATGATGGTGTTGGCGGCTCCTTCACCTATATAAAGGCATCATTGGCCTTTGTTTCAGCATTAGAAAATTTGTGCTCCTATGCGTACACTACCAATTTGCAGTTCTTTGAGAGAGAGAGAGAGGGGCAGACGCTAGTAAGTTCGCCAAGGCTGCTAACAGTGGTGTTCTTGTGGTTAGTGGCTCTAGCCGTTTTATCCTGAGACAAAGACGTCAGTGCACCCTACAACACCCACGGTCGGCGGTTAATCTTTGTTAAGGGGACTATGGGATCACAGGACTCGGCTCATTTTCAATGTACTGTTGTATCTCTTTATTTCATTTATGTAATTTTTGTTTCAATTTATGTTCTTTGTAATCTGTTTTAATATTTGTTATCAATAGAAATTGTTCTTTGGAATTGGTGATTGCCACTGTAATTTTAACACCCACTTACCTCCGAAAAAGATTTGAAAATCGCATATTAAAACATGCCGTTTTGCCCTATGTGTCCTTCCTGTGTCCCCATTATATCCCCCTCAAATTTTTTATTAAATTCCATATGGACACGCTACATATCATGTCCCATACCTTATTTGCCGTGTCCCTGGTGTGTCGCACCCAAATACAGCGGAACCTCTAGTACTGTCGGTGCTTCATAGAGTGAGGTTATTTGCATAATGTAATTTTATAAGTTGATTATCGCCAAAATCTACAAAGCAAATCATGTGAAAATGCAAAAGGACTTGTTCAAGTAAATGGAACTTATTAGACAAGGGGGGTGTTGGTTGTGTCCCAAAGAGCTCATGGTTATGAGTCTTATGACTTGTGAGGCAACTGGTGTTGGCTATCCCTTGAAGATGTTATGGTTATGAGTTGGTTATTGACTGGCCTTGCTTACATCCAAGAGTTTGTGGTTTTGAAGCTAAGTGATGTTGGTTACGTCCTAAAGGGGTTGAGCTTATGGGACAAGTGTTATTGTTTAGCTCCTAATTTAATGTCATTATCATGGCTAGACAGCGTTTGTTTGAACGTATCCAATGAGTTGTTGGGGATAATGAGGTCAATGCAAAACCTGTTTCTTATGATACTGCATATCATACGTGTTGTATATTACGATAACAGTCGTTTCTTAACCAAAACATAGCAGTCTTCATCACGTTGAGCTTTATTCTTTGGAAGGATATAGTTGAAGATGTCTTGGCCTTTTTGGCGTAAAAGAGGTGAAGTCTCAGACTTATTGAGTCAATTCGATCAGTAAGCGACTACTGAACGAGCAACTGCAATAGATGTCCCAGATATGCATTTTTAAATGTCCTCTCATGTTGTCCTCAAAACTATGTTTTCCCAAAATTGCGGAGTTTGATGCAAGAGCTAAGAGGCTTACAAAGCTAAGTGGGTCACCGGCTTGATCTGATTTTCTGTTCATTCTTATGTTTAGTAGAAGGACCTAAATATGTTGACAATTCATGTTTTAAATGTCCTCATGTTGTCCTTAAATCTATGTTTTCCCAAATTGTGGAGTTGATGCAAGAGCTAAGAGGCTTACAAAGCTAAGCGTGTCACTGGCTTGATCTGATTTTCTGTTCGTTTTTATGTTTAGTAATAGGACCTAAATTTGTTGACAATTCCTGTGGGCTATCTTAGTTGCAGTACATGTGTTATTTGCTCTTGTAAGGTCCACCTATGAGCTATCTGTTTGACTATACATGCAGCATTAAAGCAGTAGAGTGAGCCGCTTTCTATTTCTACCCCTTGAGACCCGGTTAAGAACAGCTTTCTTCGGTCTCATTCCCCTTGATCCATCTATTATCCTTGTCCATTTCTCTACCAACCGAAATTAAAGGAGAACAAAAGCATATCCACTTGTTACACTGGAAGGGTAGCAAATAATCTTTAAAAGCTATGTAGAAGTGAAAGATTCATAACGTTCTGGCAGGAGAAAAATGTTTTTGCCATTGTTGTAAAACACTTGTCAATTTAGTTGAGTCATAGGGTTGGTTGGTGTAAAAGATGCTCTCTTTCGCTAAATGCATATCTGATTTGTAGAGCATCTTGTAATATGCAGAAGGCATCACACAACATTGTGAAAATAAATCGAAAGCTCTCAACTCATTATCATTGATGAGGGGACACAGTTTTTTATACAGAAACTTAGTTAATTTTGGTTAAAATTCATATCCTCAAGAAGAAGAAAATAAGTAAAGAAAAAGGAAATTAAAGTTTATCTCTCAAGCAATGGTTTCAGCTCAAATAGAAGGCATTTTTATTTCTATATCATAGAAAACAGTTTCATAGGAGTATAGGACTACTGAATCACTTTTTTCATGTCCATTTTGTTTAGATCCTTCAACTATTCCATTTCTTTTTCCTAGTTTTCAAATCCTTTATCCGATAAACCCTTAATGAAATCGTAAGAATATTGATTAGATACAGTTTCGTACAAAGTTTAACTGTAGTCTAGGGATATTAGAAACTTCTACGTGTAATGCTATGCCATAAATACTGAGGGCAGTATAATTTTGCAGACTTTGTTGGCTTATGCGCGTTAGTTATTTGTTTGCTTCCTTCCTAGATCACAGAAATCTTTGAGGGCTCTGAATGTAATAATCACTTTGCTGCTGTTGAACTTTCTTGCATTTCTAATTCTTCACGCGTTTCAGATCTTTCTTACTATCTTCTATTTTTTTCAATTTGAAAGGTTGAAGCAAAAAGTATGTGTGAACCTTGCAATGGAACTGGATGGCTGCTTTGTGATTTTTGTAAAGGCCAGAAAACCAATGTGAAATCCGCAAATAACCGTATCTACCGTCGTTGTCCGTCTTGCAAGGCTGTAAGTAATTTCTTCGTGTACATGTCGGAAATATACAGAAAACATGTGAAAGGAAAAATAGATGTTCGACTCCTTAAGCCAATGGAGATTATGTTATTTTAGTTCACCAATGGAATTCTATCAGAATCCTAATACACAATAGGCTGGAGGGCTGATATACATGTCATTAGGTTTGAGATAGGAAACCTCCTCTTTGCATGAGGTAGTAGGCTGCATTCATTTGACCCTTCTGATGCTCAGCTGTAGCAGTAGCTTCTTGTATTAGACTTCCCATTTTTGGATGTCTGCTTGGTTATTTGTCAAAAGAATTTAAAAATTAAAATACAATTTTAAGAAACCTTCTGTCTTGGTGGTCAAGCATAAGTCCGTGGCCTTTATCTTTGCTTCTTTGCGACATGTATGTGATATGGACCCTCTTCTAACTATTTTTTGCCTAATTACTGTCTGCAGATTGGATGTATCCTATGTTCAAAGTGCAAAGTCTTCAAATGTGTTACCTTCCCTAACTTTAGTGATGCTTAGGATGTAACCGCTTAACCCTTTTTCTCAATTCGATGGCTTGCACCATACACTTCTACGACTAGAGTTGCGTCCGGAGATTTTGAACTGCTTACGTGCATGGTACTAAGTTCCTTTCACCTCATGCAATTTCAGACCTCAGACAGTGTTCTTTGAGATGCATTTATCTACACTAGCATATTCACAGGGAAGATGCTTATGTTTTGTGATCGACGGTGTTTGTTCCTAATTGGAGCAAATATGTTAGTGAAAAATGTTTAAAGTCGTTACCATTCTTTGCTGAATGCGGACATTTTTTGCCTTTCACATTGTCTGGTAGCTAGCTTGGCTAGAGAATGAATCCATTGGCCCTCAGCTGGCTGTTACTGTCTCTTAGTAGGGCTATATAGCCATTTTATTGTTGTCTTCGACCTAATTTCCCTTCTCTGTACATCTTTTTTTTCCCCCTCATTTGTTTATTTGTTTGTGTAGTTTCTGCTTGTTTGTTGGTGGGAGATGTACAGTTTTGTCAACGCGATCCCTAATATTCAACGTATTTGCTCCTTTCCGTATATATTTTTCAGCATTTTATCTGATCTTCCAGGAACTGGGGCGATGTTTGGTTCGGTAGAATCAACATAGAATGGTGATTCCGATGGAATACTTGTTCTCGCGTTTGGTTGACGATAAACTAACGAAAGCTAATGTTTCTTTAATAAGTTAAATTTACGAAGCAACACACTTTGAAAGGGACAAAGGAGAATGAGAAATGTGCACTTATTCTTTCCAGTAACAAATCATTTCTTTGGATCACAATTACAGGACATCATCGGGTCGGTTGAATCGTCCGGAAACACTATTACACAAACTACGCCAAATAATTATCAAGGTGCAGGTCCAGTCCAAATTAACCAATACAATAGCGAAATAAATAAAAATCTCAAACCAAAAAGTGGAAAAATCCCATAAAACTTAAAACTCAAAGCAAAAAATAAATTTCAGAAACTTGCACACTTGTTATATACTCCCTCCGTCCCAATTTTATAGTCCCTCGTTCTATCCTAACCGGATAAAAAAACGATTATATCTTTTAATCGGTAATACATTTTATGTGCAATATGGATCTTGTTTAATAGATCTTGATTTAATCTAATAAACAAAGTGTTCAAAATCACCTAAAACATTGTAGATTATAAGATATAACACTTTGAAAAGTTGGTACGAACTCCCAAAAGGGACTATAAAATTGGGACGGAGGGAGTAGTTTTGGGAGAAACTTATATCGGTATCGTAATCAATTCTGCTTAATGAATGCAAATGCCAGTTCTTGTTTTTCAAGCGTGGGAATCTGAAAATCGAAAAGTAAAACCAATTACTAGCTTCTTTATCTTAACCTGAAATACTACTCCCTCCGTTCCTTTTGCATTGTCGATTATTTCATTTTGGGTTGTTCCTTAAAAATGTGTGTTTTGAAAAGTTAATGGATAAAAATTTGTACAATTATTGTTTTGCCATGTTGAAAAGTTAGTGGGTAAAAGAATTAATGGGTTAAAGTGGATGATAATTTTTAAAAATGAAAGTAAAAGTTAATGTGAAAGGCATAAAGTAGAGATCAAAGTTGATGTGAAATGTGTAATGATGATATTTCTTTAAGAAGTTATATTTTCGAAACAACACACTTTAAAATAGACTAAGGGAGTAGGTATTGGTATGGCTGAACAAGCTATGACCTTACCATATGAGAATTGAAGGAGATTTCATGATTTGGTGGTTATAAAAGGAAAGAGGCTCTCCACGAAAGGGTAGCGTAGAATGCCGAGCAACCGCGAGGATGACCATCGCAGTGGGTGATGTCACCTATGCGGCCAAAGTGTAAGGGACATGTTTTATGGTATCATTGGCGACGCCTGGCGCCTGAGTAATGGTCTAGGGTGCCTATAAATATGGAACATTCTTTTCACAATTCCTAGAGGGAAGGGACATGTTTCATCGTATCACTGGGACATTCGGCGGCTTGGCGCCTGAGTAATGGCCCAAGGTGCTTATAAATATGGAACATTCTCTTCACAATTCCTAGAGGTAATTGATTTGATAGTGTGTCATTCTAGAGACAGAAAGTAGGTATTCACTAATTCTTGGAAGGATAACATTATTCCATAGTGACATCATACCATTCTCTCTAGCAAGGGCGGATGGAGGGGGCCCCTTCACGTCCCCCAGTTATCCCACTAATTATACTATATTTTCAAGTTAATTTGGAAAATTATATTGGATCGGCCCCTGCAAGTCTCTTAAGTATTTTTTTTTTGTGATAAGTTTCTATATCTGCGTGAAAAAAAACCCTTAAAATTCCAAGTTATTGACCAATTTTTCAGTTGTGTTTATAAAACTATATGCAATTATAAATACGACCTCGTCTTCTTCTAAGAACTAATTATGTCATAGACTATAATAATGTAAAAATACATGTGATTAGGGTCCCTGTTGAGTACAAATCCTGCGTCCGCCACTGCTCTCCAGTACACTCTTGCTCTTTTCTTCAAGCGTCTAGATCACCTCATTCTCTATTGTCTAATCCTTATTATTCCTACCTCTCCAACTCATTATTCTCGGGAGTATTGAACCAAGATCCTTTCCCACACAAATTATGCATCAAGCTTAAATGGTTTTTAGAAACACTACACCCAGATTAGAAACCTCCTGGTAGTTGTCAAATCTTGTGTGATTAGTTCAAACGGGACTTTGTCCTAGTTTTATTTGAGCCCTTCGCTAGTGAACGTCCACGATGAGGCATCGAACACTTGGGCCTCATAATGGACATCTATATGCATTTCTTTGAAATGAATTCCAAAGGTAATTACTTCAAGTGTACGCACAATATTTAGTCTTCTTATACGTAGAAACAAAATATTTAGTGGTCGATTTGCATCATAGTACGTTATCATGCTAATATAGATTTGTGTATTTCTACTTAAAGTTGGATCGAGGTTATATTTTTTCCAATTTTCAACGTAGTTTGTCAAAGTCAATGATAGCATGATATGGATTTGACATTCATGATATCATAAATGGTCCAGAAAAATATTCAAAATTTAGGAATTGTGGTTATCCTTCAAAATTTAAAACATAGTAATATTCATATTGCAGTGATGATGTGGTCCCATAACTTTGGAAAAAAATTTGTTCACCCTCACCAAAAGAGGGTGAACAAAACCCTCACTATCATTGGCTAAGAGGAGTGGTCCCTATCACTCTTAACCCAACTCAAGTTACTTATATGTTTAATTTCAGGAAAAACCCCTAAATTATTGTGCAAGTCTCTAAAACGTACAATAGATTCCTCCACAAAGCACAAAAATGTGAAACAAAAGGGTAAATTATAAAATTTTCCTTCCATATGTCTCAACCAATTTCTGAAATAGAATTTAAATTGAAGATCATTTTAAGATTGCACCTATCGATGGGTCCCTTTACTAAAAGCAAAGTCCATCCACATGGAAAGGGTCTCCAAAAATATTAATACCAAGAATAGAGCAGTCGTACTATAGTAGATGAGAGTAATTACTCCATGGAGTATTTTCCGGTAGATCTAGACATGGTGGTGGAGCCTACCTTGCAATATTTGACAAATCAATTGCACCTGCTCCTGCTGGTGCCTTTACTAAGGAGAAGTCCATCCACATGGAAGGGTGTATCAAGAATATAGTAGTCGTACTGTAGTAGATGAGAGCAATTATTACATGGAGTAATTTTTCAGTACGTGGAGTAATTATTATCATCAGAATTTGAAATTCAACCAAATAATGGGTATGTCTAAAGAAATGATTCTTGTTTTCCTGATTGGTCTGATAGGGTGCTCGCTTTTTTCTTTTAAGCTCCCTCGTTAGGGAACGTGGCAGACTCATAAATTCTATGGGATTGGAACGAAAAATCGGAGTACTCTAGGAAACTAACTTAAACATTACAAAAAATTTACGTGAGGGGTTTAGAAAAGAGAATTAAGAATTTAGGGGTTTTTCCTGAAATTAAACATATAAGTAACTTGAGTTGGGTTAAGAGTGGTAGGGACCACTCCTCTTAGCCAATGACAGTGAGGGTTTTGTTCACCCTCTTTTGGTGAGGGTGAACAAATTTTTTTCCAGTTTCGACCGCCGGAAGACTTTTCTTCCTCACCCTCTCATTTCCATGGCATCACTTTTATGATGTCATCACCTTCATTGGGAACCAGCTAGAACAACTTTGTTTGTCTACTGTATAACATTACAATAATGATACGTACACAACGCAAGCGCCACAACAGCCAAAACGACGTCGTTTTGGCCAACCCTTCCCAAAACGACGTCGTTTTATAACTTGACCCAAAAAAAAAAAATTCAAAAATTTCAGATTTTTGCTGCCATTTCTTCTCTTCTTCCGAGAGTGAGAGAGAGAGAGAGAGGGGCGGTTCGAACCACCCCGATTCCCATCTCCACCAGCGACCACCGCACACCCCGATTCCCACCTCCACCGACGACCACCTGCCGACAACAGACTTCGAACCGGAGAGAGAAGATCAATGAGGTCGAACGCAAAGACCCAGATTTGAACTAGATGGATGAGCTCAAACAGCTCTGACTGACGAGCTTCGACCAGGTATCCCTCTCTCTCTCACTCTCACTCTCTCTCTCTCTCTCTCTCTCTCTCTCTCTCTCTCTCTCTCTAAACTTGTTTCAATTCTACGAATTTGGGAGGTTTGCCCAAAAATTAGGGTTCCAAATTCAGGAACCCTAAGTTGACTTGGGAAAATTTGAGGGCAGCTGTAAAGACCTCTAAGAAGCTCTATGTTGTGTGAATATCTACTAACTATCTATGAATTTTGGTTGTTGATGCGAGGAGTAATGTGTCAAAATACTAATCTGAGGCTTTTCTTTCAATGGGTGCATCACCGATGTAAGTATGGCTGTGGAACTTGAAATCGAATTAATAATCTGATGAACTCAGTTTCTTGAAATTTCTGAGTTCGTTTGGTAGTTTTTTGATCAATTTAATGAAGGAGAATTACTACTTCTAATTCAAGAAATTTAGAGCTCGTGAATGTTGTTGAAGTTCTCAACTTTTTCATTTCAGCACTCCCAAAACCTGATGCAATCGGACGATAGTGGTGGTTCAACGGTGGCGGCGTACGGCAGTGACGCAGTGGTGGTGGTGGTCGCCGGAGAAGGAGAAGATTACGGTGGTAGGGTGGTCGCCGGTGGAGGTGGGATCGCCCCTCTCCCCCTCTCTCTCCGAGTTTGTATGGAACGGATTGGGAAGAAGGTTTCAGCGTGAAATTGAATTTTGTTTTTTTTTTTTTTTAATGGGCAGGGCCCCAAAACGACGTCGTTTTGGGGCCGTTGTGGCCTTCTGTTGTGGCCCTTGTGTTGTGTACCTATCCCCCCTTAACCACAGCTTTTTGGAAAGGTCCGACGACTTGGTTTTTTTTTGGGAAAAAGTTCACCCACGTGAATCATTGCACACCACATTAAGCGATGAATCCGACTATGTGTACGCACATTTGTGCACGGATCATGCAAGTACACCACGTGGGGCCCCACTGCGGGCCCCAAAAAATTTCAAAAAAATACCATAAATTTTAAAATATTATTTTAGGGGGCCCCGTAAAAAATCAGCTCAATTGGATATCGGCAAGTATGTATGTTTTCTATGAAATTTTTTTGGGGCCCGCAGTGGGGCCCCCGCGTGGTGTACGTGCATGATCCGTGCACACAGTTTTTTCGTTAAGCGATAGCCATTGATCCAAAAAAGAAAAGAAATTGGATATCCAAAAAGGAAGAGGGATGTGAGTTGTCTCCCAGAGATCCATCCAAGAAACAGAAGAGAGGAAGACACAGTGATGAGGATGGATCCTAAACTCTACAAGGCAGCAAAGGAGGGGGATGTGGAGTATCTCCATGCAGAAATCCTTCAAAGAAACATAA
The DNA here is from genome assembly GCA_016920895.1 of Vaccinium myrtillus. Taxonomy (NCBI): domain Eukaryota; kingdom Viridiplantae; phylum Streptophyta; class Magnoliopsida; order Ericales; family Ericaceae; genus Vaccinium; species Vaccinium myrtillus. Next base: position 15,244,094 of record CM029272.1, on the reverse strand, counting down.
CAGAGGAAGTGCACAGCCAAGATCGTAGGAGTGATGAGTTCTTTCTCAGGAGGACGCAATACGGCAACAACAATATCCTTCACATAGCAGCAAGAGCCGGACGTGATATCTTCGTTGCAGAAGTTCTCAGGCTCTTCCCTTTTCTTTCTGACCAAGTGAACTCACAAGGCGACACCCCTCTCCTTGTCGCCGCTGGGTTTGGTCACCTCAGAGTGGTGAAAATGCTCGCAAAGTTTCCGGTACAAGACGACATGGCTACTGCTGCGGAGAATGGAACAAAACTTGAGTAGTAGTAGTAGTCGTCGTTGTCGTCCCAGAGATGTGGAAGAAGGGCGAATTGATCATCAGTTGGAGCAGGGTATTACACAAGACTGTATGGCTAGTGCTTTGGAGAATGGAACAAACACGAGTAGTAGTCGTCAACGAGATGTGGAAGAAGAAGGGCCTGTTCATCTTCAATTAGATATGCTAATTCCCTCACATTGGCGGGTGACAAATTTGGAGCAGGGTACTACAGTTACAGTTACTACTGCTCTACATGAGGCTCTAAGGAATGGACACGAGGACGTGGCACGGTATTTATTAGGATTAAAACCCGAACAGGCTGCCTTCTATAACCTTGCCGGAGAAAGCCCACTTTTTTTGGCTGCCGAATCAAGTTGCCAGTTATTTATGTTGGATATTTTACTATCCAAACGCCCATATAGCACAAAAGGCCCCAACGGACTGAATGCGTTGCATGCTGCACGAGACTGTTTTGGTATGTAATATTTAGTCTTTAATTCCTCAACATAGCGCACGCAAAAAGAATTATGGTTCACTTATTCTCTTTTATACCATTCCTATTCTAGAATGAGAGAACCAGACCATTGTACATGCTTCTGAACTCCAAAGATGTTTCGCAACTAAATGCATGGAGACAATCTCCAGTTTTGAGCCGATGGTATTCTCGACCAATAAAAGTAGAAGAGATATAATCGATTCAAAATGAACATTTATTTTTTTAAATTTTGAGAAAACATTCTTTCCACCGCCAGCGAAAACAAATGTTTCCTCCAAATCAATCACAACGGTCCGGTGTAATAGTACACAATCACACAGATCGCTGTGATTGATTTGGAGGAAATATTTGTTTCCACCGCTGGCGGCAGTAACTTATTCTCTTAAATTTTCCTCTCTAACTTTCTTTATTCCCATGGTACAAAAAACTTTCACCAATTAACTAATGCCGGGCAATGAACTTTTCAAAGTTGCATCAGCTGGACTGGATTAACTTGCATTAATGACCATTTTATTTTTTGGGTTTAAGTATTTCTTTTTCCATCTTTTATTGTAATAAAAATAAACCTCTAATTTCTCATGCGCGCGGCTCCTTGCAGACACGATTATTCGTGAACTAATACAACAAAAACCAGATCTCATGAGACAACTAGATAACCGCGGAAAGGCAGCAATTCACCATGCAGTAGAAGCAGATTATTGGGGTCTTCTTGATCAAATGTTGGCGGCTGACGCATCGATTGCCCTCTTTCCTGATTCTGACGGTCACACCCCTCTCCTTAGAGCTTCGAGTAGAGGGTCTTGGCAGATTTGTAAGAAGATACTCGAGATATGTCCAGAGTCAATCGAGGCACGCAATGATAAAGGTCAAAATGCACTTCATCTTTGCAAATTTAGATCTTACACTCTCGGGTTAAGGCTTGTCAAGATTCCAGAAATATGGGAGCTTCTTAATGTGGGTGATAATGAAGGAAACACGCCTTTGCATCTGGCCGTAAAAGAAAATTACTGTGAAAAGGCAATGTTATTAACTTCTTCGGTTTCAATTGACTTGGGTGCTGTCAACAAAGAAGGTCTTACTGCCTTAGATCTTTGCGAGTCAGGTTGGAACTTATTAAGCAGACAGGTACCCTTTTTTTTAATTATTTGGTGATTTTCAATACCTAAAAAATTACAAATACACCATTTGGCGTACACCAACGTACGGTATACCAGATTATGTAGGATCCACTTGGAGTCCCACACAACCGCTTAATTTGGTTAAAATATTATTTAAGAGTTCTCCTAAAAGATAAACTAATTCGGATATTGGTAAGGGCTTAATCAATTTTTTCGCCCCTGAATCCTGAATTCATTGGGGCAGAACTTGAATGAATTGATAAACCCCTTACCGATATCGAGTGGGTGGGACTACTAAACCGGTCCCACCAGACCTACCGTTTTGGGGGTGGGATCTTCTGTCCCCTTTCAGTGCTCTAGCTCGCTATTTTGAGGGAACAAGTGCATCCACAGGATAATAGATAAGATTATATAAATACTGGAATTAGTTGTAGTGTGTTTGGTTGATTGGGATTATAACTGACCATTGAAATTAGTGCGGTTATTTATCTTTTGGGGCGTTGATTACAGAAACTGATGTGGTTTCATCTAAGAAGACACAAAGCCCCACGGGGCCGACACCCAAATGAGCACAAGGTTCCCGTTAGAGGAACGCACAAGTTAATTACTTCTCCAGTTGAAGCCGACCAAAATACAACTTCTGAAGATGAAAATTTGAAATCATTCATTAAAACCATGGCTTTGGTAGCTGCACTCATTGCCACTCTCACTTTCGCCGCTGCATTTACAATGCCCGGTGGGTACGACAACAGCCCCGACAATTTGGGTGTTGCAACTCTCATTAAGAAGACCGCACTTAAGGTATTCATTTTGTCGGATACCTTGGCTATGTGCTGCTCCATCACTGTGGTGTTCTTACTTTCGATGGCAATGGTTCCTGGAGAAGATATAGTGTTCCAATTGGTCAATTCCAGTTCAATATTGCTCGCCATTGCACTTCTTGCAACTTTAGTGGCTTTTATGAGCGGTATATATGCAGTAATAGCCCCCAAGGCCTTATGGGTAGCCATCTTAGTATTTGTCGGTTGTTCCACAACTCCTTTTACAATAAATCCCGGAAGAGTTCAGTCACATATGTTTGTCATCTGGCTTACTAGAGACATTATTCGTATCGAACACCAGATACAGCGGGGGATCAAAAGATGGAGGGACCAGTGTTATATTCAAAGGCAACTAAAGCAAAGAGGGACTCCGAACGCTACTTACTGTACGTGCAAACACTAACACCACAGTTAGCGCTTGATTGAGGCCAGGTAATTTATGGTGCAGGCCCAGTATGCTTAGTGGCCATGGAATAATTAATGAGTTGGATTTGGATAATTGTGTTGTAATTAATGTTGTTGAGATGCTTTACTATTTTTGTCTGTATTTCATTCTATATATGCTTGTTTTAGTGTGAAGGTGGGAGAGAGTTCAAGAACTCAATGGATTTGTGATTGAGATTTGAGAGCTTGTATTGCATGATCGTATGATGATTTTGAATCCTTTGTTTGTAATGATCGTATGATGATTTTGAATCCTTTGTTTGTAATTTTGTATGTGCAAGTTCAAAGTTCAAATTATAACAGATTAAAGATATAACCAGATTAAAATATAACCCATTAAAAAAAAAATGCAAAAAATAGACGTCATTTTGGGACGGAGGGAGTATTTTTTGATAACGAGGTGTTCGAACCAGGTTTTTCGCATACCTCGTCTAATTCCCGAGAGACCAAAATCCCACCGTCCACACATAACTTAAAAAGAAATGGAACACAAATGGCCCATTTAAAACTAGAGCAAAGTGTTGTGCGGCTGACCCACAGAGACACGAACGCAGCCAATCAGACATATGTGATTATTGAATATTGAATCGAAGAACAAAGCTATGTGTGAAGTAACCCAAACTAACCAAACCAAATATGAGAAGGAGAGAGAAGGAAAGAGTACCATCGTAAATAGAGAAGGAAAGAGTACCATCATAAAAATTTAAATGTAATAGAAATTTGAAAAATATTATAATGGGGCATGAATTTGTAATTTACTTTCAAATAGGCTTGGTGTTTTTGTCTTTCGGATCGAATCTGGGAAAAAGAAAAAAAAAAAAGAAAAAGAAAAGTAGAATAAGATATTTAGAGGAGTTTGGGCCAATTTTACTTTTCATATTATTATTTTTAGTCCTTCTTTGTCTCGAGTCTTCTTCGAAAATTTGGACAATATTTTACGCATCATCAAATAAAGTCAAAAGAGTAAAAAACACATCGAACAATGAAAATAAATTGTTTAAGTTAAAAAAAATGAGATTGTTTTCATGAGTTTTTTGCTTGTAAACTGATCGAGAGGAATCTTATGCGAAAAACAAAACAACATTTTGAGTTAAAGATAAGACATAAAATCACACAAAAATTAGGCTAAGGTAATATTCAAGTTGGACCATGCATGCATAGTAAGTTTGGTGGGGATGTAAATTAAAAGAAAGAGGGAAGAGTAGTTTAGCATAATATGCATTGACATGTTAGTAAATATCATATATTTTGCAAAAAAGTTAGACATAGATCAAGTACCGCTACGAGAAAAATGACTATTCCCGGCATTAGAAAACTGCCATAAAGCACAAAAACGTACAATAGATTCCTCCATAAAGCACAAAAATGTGAAAAAAAAGGGTAAATTATAAAATTTTCCTTCCATATGTCACAACCAATTTCTGAAATAGAATTTAAATTGAAGATGCAGTGGTGGTGAGCACAGAAAACATAACACTGGATTGGTACTTCGGAAATGACCGCTCCATGCTACTGTGTAACTGCATATTCAGGATGGGGGGAGCCGCCATTCTCCTCTCGAACAAGCCTAAGGACAGGAGTAGGTCCAAGTACGAGCTCGTCCACACCGTTAGAACCCACAGAGGAGAAGATGACAATAGCTACAACTGCGTGTACCAGAGGGAGGATGATGATAAGGGTGCCATTGGGGTTTCTCTGGCAAGAGAACTAACGGCGGTGGCAGGAGACACTTTGAAAACAAACATAACCACATTGGATTTGGGGCCATTGGTGCTTCCCTTGTCGAAACAGCTGATGTTTTTCTTGACGCTGGTGAAGAAGAAGGTTTTGAAGAAAACAAAGGTGAAGCCTTACATACCTAATTTCAAGCTGGCTTTTGAACATTTCTGTATACATGCTGGTGGTAGAGCGATATTGGATGAGTTGCAGAAGAATTTGGATCTCACTGAGTGGCACATGGAGCCATCCAGGATGACCCTTCACCGTTTCGGAAACACCTCCAGCAGCTCCCTCTGGTACGAGCTTGCTTATACCGAGGCAAAGGGACGGGTTTCCAGAGGTGACCGGGTTTGGCAGATTGCTTTTGGCTCCGGCTTCAAGTGCAACAGCGCTGTTTGGAGGGCTCTTAGGCCCATTCCTGCTACCGAGTTGAAAGGTAACCCCTGGGCTGACTCGGTTCATAGGTACCCAGTCAGCATTCCCATTTCGTAGGGGTTTGAATAGTTTGATGTGATTTTACTCATGCGTATATGACCAGGCCAGCGATCTGGCTGGGAATTAAGCGGCGGGGAATATTTACTATTCCCTCCGTCCCGATTTGTTGGTCCGTTTTGGGGATTCCAACTTTTTTTCCATTACATTTTGAGTTTGTTAATTTCCTATTTTATCCCCAATCCCTCCATTTAATACTCCCTCCATTCCAATTTGATAGTCCACTATGAAACTACTTGCAATTTTCAAACTAAAAAATAATATAGTTGCAAAAATTATTTTTTTATCAATATGGATCTTCTTTGATAGATCTTATTGAGAATTTTAATACGGTGTAAAAAAAATTCAAAAATGTAAACACATTATTTAAAAAAATTAGTTTTTGTGTTGTTATTTTAAGTTTTAGAAAATGACAAAAAAGTAAAATTTTCATACTTTATGCTTTGACTTTTGAAAATGAACAAACATTTTAGGACTTGAAAAAGTATGTTTGTGGACTAACAAATCCGGACGGAGGGAGTACTAGATTTGTTCCTAGTCTAATCTGGCAATAAACAAATAGTACGGCATATTCTGGAGAGCAATTTTGTTCACCTTCCTTAAAAGAGATTGAACAAAACCCTCTCTTTTATTGGTTGAAACATGTGGGTCCCACAACAAAGTGATGCCATGCTTACCAAAAAATATATTGCAGAAGTAAGCATGACATCATTTTGTGGTGGGACTCACACCATATTCTGTGCCACTTCTATTTCTTGCACGAAAGGAGCCGATACTAGAAGAGCAGTCCTACTAGCAACTGTCGGGCTTACCGCGGGTCTAGGAACCTGGAAACTACTTATAGATAGGCACAAACGAAGGAAGGGAAGGCCCTCTGCTTGATCTTCTCTTTCTCGAGGAATAGGATATTTAAACCAGACTGGGCAGAGCTCGTACTAATAATAGCTAGAAATCCGAGGGGCATTCTGGAATCTAGGCAGAGTATAACATCGACGGCAGGGAATATCTACTTGTTGGAAAAGATTTTGAGAAAAACATAACTCAAATAAGCTTAGTGCAATAATAACACGTAATACTGTATATGATTTTCCAATAACAATACGAACTAAGACGAATAGACACGAACATACCTTTGGGTAATCAACATTCTGGTTTACGCCGGCAAAAGGTAACCTCTATAAGATCCTCCCAAACACAGTGATACACCAGAGCTTGGAAGTACATAGGGGCTGCAGCAGCCGTAGCCTTGGCCTCAAAGGTAATATAGTGATTCATACCAGCAACCATTTGAGAGCATACCTTCACGGGCCTCGTAAACTGGTAGTTTGTAGCCTACGAAATAAACAAAAAGGTTGAACACAAGCATTTATTAGGCGTTCGATTTTATATAGTAATACCGAGTAACAAAGAGGCAATGATGGAAGAATTAGGTTGACTGGAAAACATGCAGAAAGACATACATACATTGTTAAAGTTGTAGTGTTCAATAGCATTTCTCGAGCAATTTTCGAGCTCCTCAAACAACTGAGGATCCATGTCAAAGTTTGATGGGCGAATTAAACCAATTCCAGCCACATTAGGGGAACATCGACGTCAAACCCCTGTACATCCCGAAGAGAAAAGTTAGAAACAATCAGTGCCGACTCATTAGTTTTGGAGAACTAAAACAGATTCAAGATGAGGCCCTCATGTATTTTGCATAATAAAATTTTTCAACACATATCTTCGTAAAAATCCATTACAAAATATTTATCATTGCATAAATTTAAACATATAATCAACCAAAAATAAACGACTATTACAATATGTAGGAGACTTGCATGTTTGAGAGCCCCTATCTTTTACATTTTTGGGGGGCCTGAAGGGGTGTCTTCATTGACTTATGCCATGAGCCGGCCCTGGAAACAGTACCACCGAGAGCATCTGTACTAGGGTAGCCAAATCCATTGCCAAAGCTATAACTTGGGAGTACCTGTCTCTCAAAAAGCTTAGTTTCAATGGCTAGACAAACTGACAAATCCAGGGACAAATAAAATTGGTGACTCATACGAACTTAACTTATTTTCTCATTTCGGGCACAATAAATGGCTTTTGGTAAAAAATTTCTCACTGTCACGGTAAAGGCTCCGTTTATTCCGACGTAAAATGTTTTACCCATCTTTTCTTACTTGGTTGAACAAAAAGGACCTATATATATATATTCCCATGTAAAATACTTTTTGTCATATTAGCACAATTGTTTTCCTCACAAAACTTCCATAAGTCACTTTTTGAGGATGAACCCGTCCGTCCTTCCTGACTTCCCTGCCAAGTCACGCCCCACCCCCATTTCTCGCACGAATAATGATACGTACACAACAAAGCATTGACAACAAAAGGGCCACAACACCAAAACGACGTCGTTTTGGTGTTAAGACCAAAATAAAAAAAATAAAAAAAACCTGAAACCTCTCATTCTTTCATTCCTTCCCCGTTTGTTCGATACAGAGAGAGAGAGAGAGAGGGAGGGAGGTGCGATCCCACCTCCACCGGTGACACACAGGACACTCACTCTCCCTAATCACATCACTATCGTCATCATCCTTCACCATCATCGCCGAACAATCCTTGAACGGACAGTAAAACTTCTCCGACGCGGGAATTAGAGACTCGCACAGCATCTCGTCCCACCTCGCCGCCACCGCCGTGGATTTCGGTTCGTCTTCTTCTGCCATTAATTGGAGTAGTGGAAATGGCGGCGGCGGAGGAGCGGTGGAAGATTGGGAAGCGATGACGGCGGAGATTAGGGCTTCTTGGAATTGAAGCAATCAGAGAGAGAGAGAGAGAGAGAGAGCAGCGTGATATAGGTGTGTGTTCAACGGCGACAGTGGTGTTCAACGGCGGCCGAGTATAGATCTGAAAAATCTAAGACCCAAAAACTAGGGCAAAATCTAAGAACCCAAACCTGATGAAATCGTACGACAGTGGTGTTCGACGGCGGCGGACAACGGTAGTGGTGGTGGTGTTCGCCGGAGAAGGAGCAACTCCACAGTGGTGCGGTGGTCGCCGGTGGAGGTGGGATCGCACCTCCCTCTCTCTCTCTCTCTCACTCTCTCTGTATCGAACAAACGGGGAAGGAATGAAGGAATGAGAGGAGTTTTTTTTTTTTTGGGTCTTAACACCAAAATTTCGTTTTGGTGTTGTGGCCTTTTTGTTGTCAATGTTTTGTTGTGTACGTATCATTATTCTTCTCGCACACCATTACCCTTTCCCCGAGGATTCATATGAGACAAAAGACCTCTATACATAAAATTTCTCTCTCTCTCTCTCTCTCTCTCTCTCTCTCTCTCTCTCTCTCTACATATATATATATATATAGGAACTCTCTAGTCCGGGACCCTTGGGTCCGGAACTCATAGTTCCGGATCAAATTTTCATGATCGGAACCGTCCAATGTGTTCAAAAGGTGTTTTGCAAGGTCCAGGCGGGAAATCTTCAAAAAAAAATACCGGGAAGGGCTTGATCCACGCAATTTTGTAAATATGCAGTTTTTGCGAAGAATTGCGTGGATCAAGCCCTTCCCGGTATTTTTTTTTGAAGATTTCCCGCGTGGACCTTGAAAAACACCTTTTGAACACATTGGACGGCTCGGATCATGCAAAAACATCTTTTAAAGGCTTCAAAACGTTTCAATTCGAGATTTCCGGGATCCTTGACAGGATACTCCGCGTATATATATATATATGGACATGCGTATGTATTTGTATCTATTCGTGAATTATGTCTATATCTACGTAATAAAGCGCTTAAGTTCAATTGAAATTTCTTTCCAAAAGGTATCAAGTCTGTTTCGATACAAATAACTTTTGAAGTGCCAATGAAACACTTGAAAATAAAAATAGGAAAAGATCATTTTCTGTAAAATTACAAGGAGAATGTTTTGCATCGTAATAACAGAGCTTTACAATAAAAAGTTATGCCGGGCATCAATGGTTGCTCGCCCTTTTTAGGAAATCATTTATTTTGCACGCAAAAAATACTATATATTAGTGGGATTTCGTTTCAAAATCTTTTACACCAATTTAAAGATCCCATAGGAAAAAGAAAATCATAAACACATGGATAGCATAATGCAAAACCTCTGGCGCAGAGAAGATGCCTAATCCAATACAATTAACAAATAGAGGCAATCCAAGTTTAACATCCAAAAGAAACAAACTGAAAAAATATGTAGTAATGTGGATAATATACATTACCCCACTCTCAAGGAGCTGTTTGTCGTATCTCTCATACTCGGCTCGGGTCATTGAGCGAAAACGCCCACCATAATCGGAATAATCACTATCATAATCAAAATCATCAGGAGAGACATCCGCATCGACCATCTTTTCTCGTTTACTTTGCTGGTGTTTGTCGTTATCAATGTCCTCCGATGACCAAACCACTTTCCGTTTGGACAACGCATGGATCAATCTCCTGGCGTAGACCTTGTCTTCTCGCTTCTTCTGCTGTGGCTCTACGGTTACGTCGTTCGATCCGACATGTAAATCGTCGTCATCAACGTCAATGGGAGCCATAGTATCTCTTCTCTACTTCTTTTGGTGGAAGAGTAACAACGTAGAAACCTAACCCTAGCTGCTCGATTGTAGGTGAGATGAGATTTGCATGAATTTAAAGTAAGAGAATAGGGTAAAACATGTACTTGCCCCTTAAACCATTCCAAAAATTTTATTTCCCCCTTAAACTATCAATTGAACACGCTTGCCCCTTCTTCAACTATCAAAACATTACTTACTAAGGGTAAAATCGATTTTTCATCCAAATTCCTAACGGCAAAGTTAAAACTCACCCTTACTCTTTTTTTAAGCGCCAAAAGAAGAGGGTAAAAGGGACATTTACTCTCAAACCCTAAATCTATGTTCCCAATTTCCTCATCAAACTCATCTCTTACTTCTATTCCTGGTTCAGCGTACTAACAAAGAAGCTTTTAGTTTCAATTTTAGGTACTTCCTAGCGCTTGACATGTTCACAGTAACTTTCTCGGCCACATTCTGAACCAACTGAACTCTTGTTAAATTGTACAATATGCTAACTCTCACCAGTTTGCTCAAATTCCTCACTAGCTATTACCCATGTTTTCTAACGCGTCATTTTCACTACTATGTACCATTTTGTGATTTAGGGTTTGAGAGTAAATGTCCCTTTTACCCTCTTCTTTTGGTGCTTAAAAACAGAGTAAGGGTGAGTTTTAACTTTGTCGTAAGGAATTTGGATGGAAAATCGCTTTTATCCTTTGTAAGTAATGTTTTGGTAGTTGAAGGGGCAAACGTGTTCAATTGATAGTTAAAGGGGAAAATAAAAAAATTTGGGATAGTTTAAGGGGCAACTACATATTTTACCCTAAGAGAATAATAAGCATATTATTTGTGAATCCGGGACTGCAATGCAGCAAAACTACGTCGTTTTGCTCATTTTTTGGGTACACTTCTAAAGCTTCGTGGACCTATTTGGAGAGTTAATTTTGGGATTTAATTTTAGGAGATTTAAGCTCTTTGGGGTAGGGCATAGTGGGTTTAGGCCATAGTTTTGAATATCGCCGTATCGGCCGGTTCGTCTCGGGATTTTGAGGCTCCGATATGGATACGTACCGTACCATATTGGCCAAGATGCCCAAAAAGTTAAAAAAAAAAAAATCACGACTGCTACACCCGATACCCGAGAGGTATCGTTCAATACGCCTGCTTGACTGCTTCTGATACACCGATACTGCGACCGATACCACTATTTAAAACTATGGTTTAGGCATTTCGGGTTTTTAGGCACTTTGTAATGGTTCTTTTCTTCCTCCTCTAAACAAGGCATTTCGAAGTTACAGAGGTGTGCTAAAAAATTAGGCAAAACGACGTAGGTTTCCCACACAGCACCCCGGATCCCATTATTTGTAGAGGGTGGACCTTGATACTTAAAAATGATTACATGGAAAATTATTCTCTGGCATTCGAATCGGAAATTGGGTAGAATATTAGCACTCTAATTGAGCCAGCTATATGAGAAATTTTTTTTCCCCAAAATGATAACTAGTAGTATTATAAATCGATCAAAAAGTACATCAATAAGAAGACTCGTCCTTTAGCAAAAAACTAAATAACCAAAATGGACGGGATTTAGTCTAACCCCCGCGTCCTGGAATAGTCCAAAAAAACTTTGTCAAATAGTGTTTTTAGGCTAAATAGTAGGATAGGGTCAACTTTCACTAGCCTAAAGTATTTCGTCCAAAGTAATGGGTTCGTAGGTTTGTAGGAAATGACGTATAGTGTCTAGGATCATTAGTTTAGGGCGTAGATGTGTAGTTTTGGGTACTAGTTATACACACGAAACTAGTCACGGGGTGTTATATATATATATAGGGTAAACTTCTTATCCGGACTTTTCATTTGCGGACCTCATGATCCAAACATTTTTTTGACGATCCGATCCGTCCAATGTGTTCAGAAGGTGTTTTCAAGGGTCCACGCGAAAAATCTTCAAAAAAAAATACCGGGAAGGGCTTGATCCAAGCAGTTTTCGCAAAAAATATATATTTACATTTTTTGCGAAAACTGCTTGGATCAAGCCCTTCCCGGTATTTTTTTTTGAAGATTTCCCGCGAGGACCCTTGAAAACACCTTCTGAACACAATGGATGGATTGGATTTTCCAAAAATAATTTGCAACACAAAAAAAACCATTTTTTTCTTATTTCCGGGAGGTGTGGATTAGAAGTTTTTCGTATATATATATACAATAATCATCCAATAAGGGACCCTGATGGAACCCAAAAATCGCACCTTCACGCCACTACCATTGGATCATCACGGACGACTGTGATTTATAACGCATACACGCGGGTTAAAATAGCTAACCGGGTCGGATAATAAAGGGTTCGCAGTCAAAAGGGGTATACGGGTTATATCACTTCTCCCTCTCTCTCTCAATCTTCTCCAGCACACCACAGACGAAAGTGAGAAACGAAGAGAGAGAAAGGGTAGCGTCGACTGGAAAACTAGATTGAAGAAGAAGATCGAAGGGGTAACGTTTCTCTCTCTCTTTCTCTCTCTTTTCTGAGTTGGTTTCTAACTTTTTGGTCTAACCAAACCCTAGGTTTGACGAAGAAGATCGATCGATTTCGGGTGCCCCTAAACGAAGAGAGAGAACACCAAACCAGACGACTGGAATCAGACGACGAAGAAGATGGATCCCCCAAGGTTGGTCTCTCTCTTTGTCTCTTTGTGTCTATTGACTCCATGTGAAAAATTATCTGATATGAACCCTGTGCATTGTTTGGGACCAACTTCTTAAGGCAAGTTCAGTGGCTAGCCAAATGTCCAGCCATTCCCAAAAAATGATTGGGTTTGCGAAAAATCCTACCTCATTCCCAAAAAATGATTGGGTTTGCGAAAAATCCTACCTCAATGGCCAGCCATATGGTTGTAGCCAATGTGTTGGACAAAATGACTAGGTGAAAAAAAAAAAAGTACTCGAGGATTTTTAGTATGGAGTTGATTTATTTACTTTGGTGTGGCAAGCGTGTGGTTGTGAGTGGCGATAAATTGCGTGACAGCAAACCCCTCACCCCATTTCACAACAGTCTTTTTTGCACCGCAATTCTCTCTAGTTAACCCCCTTTTCCGTATAGTGTTTTCAGATACATTTTGCGTATACTTTTTCGCCCTCACCCCTTCTTTGTGACAAACAAATTCCTTCCTAACGGTTAGACCGCCTTTCCCCAACTTGCTTGAATTGATTCGAACCCCAAATCCAGCTTCTCTAGCATAATCATTGTAAAACCTGTGAGCTTCTTCCAAACTAGCATACACCTGGTCAATCTTTGGTATCAAGTCCTCCTTCACTTGAGGAGTGTAAAGAGCTTCAGAAGAAGCTCCAGATGATGCACAGGGTTGTGATGGTGACAGTGACTAGAGTGCATCCCGCAAAGACGGCATTTTGAAGACAAATTAGGCTCAACGTAAAAAAGCAAGCATAGTTAAACAATGACAGAGTAGAGTTTCCTGTAAATTAGTTTTAGTTTCATATACTAAAACTATTGTTTAATTGAACAATAATATCAGATTAATATGGACACAGAGGGATAAGCAGAACCACATTATGAGCAGGGTAGAAAAGTAAATAAAACAACTCCATACTAAAAATCCTCAAGTACTTTTTTTTTTTTTCACCTAGTCATTTTGTCGAACACATTGGCCACAACTAGATGGCTGGCCATTGAGGTAGGATTTTTCGCAAACCCAATCATTTTTTGGGACTGGCTGGACATTTGGCTAGCCACTGAACTTGCCTTAAGAAGTTGGTCCCAAACAATGCACAGGGTTCATATTAGATAATTTTTCACATGGAGTCAATAGACACAAAGAGACAAAGAGAGAGAGACCAACCTTGGGGGATCCATCTTCTTCGTCGTCTGATTCCAGTCGTCTGGTTTGGTGTTCTCTCTCTTCGTTTAGGGGCACCCGAAATCGATCGATCTTCTTCGTCAAACCTAGGGTTTGGTTCGACCAAAAAGTTAGAAACAAACTCAGAAAAGAGAGAGAAAGAGAGAGAGAAACGTTACCCCTTCGATCTAGTTTTTCCAGTCGACGCAGCCCTTTCTCTCTCTTCATTTCTCACTTTCGTCTGTGGTGTGCTGGAGAAGATTGAGAGAGAGAGGGAGAAGTGATATAACCCGTATACCCCTTTTGACCCGCGAACCCTTTATTATCCGACCCGGTTAGCTATTTTAACCCGCGTGTATGCGTTTTAAATCACAGCCGTCCGTGATGATCCAACGGTAGTGGCGTGAAGGTGCGATTTTTGGGTTCCATCAGGGTCCCTTATTGGATGATTATTGTATATATATATAGGGAGCACTTCTAGTCCGGACTCCGGACTTCCGGACCTCCGTGATCCGAGCATTTTTTTGACGATCCGATCCGTCCAATGTGTTCAGAAGATTTTACAGTTTTTGCAAAAAACTGCTAGGATCAAGCCCTTCCCGGTGTTTTTTTTTTTTTGAAGATTTCTCTCGTGGACCCTTGAAAACACCTTCTGAACACATTGGACGGTTCGGATTTTCCAAAAATAATTTTCAAAAAAAAAAATCATTTTTCCTTATTTTCGGGAGGTTTTAACTAGAAGTTTTACCTATATATATATAAACCTTTTAGTAAAAGTAACCCTATATATTTATAGCCTTATATGTAGCTGGTATAAATAGGATATAAAGTGTCTCCTCTTTATTGGGGGATAATTTCTCCTCCGTCGGGACGAGAAATACCCCGTAAAGTTAGTTTTGTGTGCTAAAAATACAAATGAGTGTACTACAAAAAAAAATAAAGAGCTACTAATTTGAAGAAAATAAATAAGTGTGTTTGGAAATCTCTAGGTAGTCTTCCTAATATTTAAAAATATAACGCTCAGGAATTTAGAAGAAAAACGGCACCGAAATGTGTGCGAACGCGCGTATGGATACACGCCAGTAAAATTATACGGCGAGGGAAGTAAGTTAATTAGGCCTTCCAAAAATAGAAATAGGTCTAATTTAGGTAATAAATGAGGTGGTGCTAGCTATAAGGAGATAAAATAAGAGTTGGGGGATTTGTAGGGCTTTCTGGACGCGAAGCGGTGTAATACCCGGTGTGAACGTGTTGATTTACGGCGTGGAAAATTAATAAAACGAAATAAACGAAATAAACGAATTTTTATTTGAATTATTTAAACTAAATAATAAAATAATAAATTATTGGGCCACTTAAATAATCATCCTTTTACTCACTTGAAATTAAAAATCATCCTAAGCTTTTTTAGGAGTTATGTTTCCATCCTGAGATTCAAACAAATCCTAAAATGCCCTTGATATATAAAAATATATAATTTATAACATATTTGGGGATTGAGGACTAAATTAAAAGTTGCATAGAAGAGGCGGTAGGACTGAACTGAATTCTAAATTTAGTGGTCCTAAATGTAATTCTTGGATATACACAATCCCCAAATTTACGCTTCCCATATTGAAATCCATAAAACCTAATCAATATCCATATTACTCATTATCTTTTCTTCTCAGAAACCATACCACAGCCACCGGCACCTCCCACCACCACCACCACCACCACCCACACTTTCGAGCACCATGGTAACCCCACACTAGCCCTAATCTTCTCCTCTTATTTCTCCCCCTTCAGTGTGTTTCAAATATTTGTTCATAAATGAAAAACGCGGCGGATCGTTATTCAGGAAGAAGAAGAGACGTGGCGGCAACGACTCTTTCTCGATACTTGAACATCGGCTCGTCGGACACTAGGTATATTAAGATGAAGGTCGCCGGATGGAGCAAAGGTCAGATAAAGGGTTCGCCAGTGTTTCGAAGGCTATTAGGATTCGTTTTTTTTTTTTTTTTTTTTTGGGTTGAAAAAGGGCCAGTAGTATTTGATTTTGTTGGGTTGTTGGGATTTTGAAGGCTGTTTCATTTGAGTTCTTTTGGTTTTTTTACCAAGACACTGTTATATATCTTAGGATTTTTACCATGATTTGAGTTTTGTTGCTTGTTTTTACCATAAACATTGTTGTATTGGTTGTTTTTACCATAAACACTATTATACTCCCTCCGTCCCTTTTTAAGTGTTTAACTTTTCATTTTGGGCTGTCCCTAAATAAGTGTGTGGTTTGAAAAGTTAATGGGTAAAAGTTTGTACAATTATCATTTTGCCCTTTTGAAAAGTTAGTGGGTAAAGAGTTAATGGGTAAAAGTGGAGGATAATTTTGGAAAGTAGAGGTAAAAGTTGATGTGAATAGTGTAAAGTGGAGGAAAAAGTTGATGTGAAAGGTGTAATGATGACGTTTCTTTAATAAGTTGGATTTACGAAGCAACACATTTAAAAAGGGACGGAGGGAGTATGTTTTAGGATTTTTACCATGATTTGAGTTCTATTGGTTGTTTTTACCATAAACACTTTCATATGTTTTTGTATTTTTACCATGATTTGAGTTCTAAAAGTATTCTATATTTCCATGATTTCTCTTCTTTATTCGATTTTACCATGACATTTGGATTAAGTAAATGGCTTTTTTTTACCATGATTCGAGTTGTTTATTCAACCGTTATTACCATGTTTACAAGTTATTTTTACCATAAACAATATGATGTTTAAATACTTATACCATGATCATTGAAGATGTTGTGAGCATATATTTCGTAGGCTTGAAAAGATGATGAGTGTGGTGGGGTTTGACTTAACTTTATTTTTTATTTTCTTATGCAAAATGGCAAATTTATTTTTCATATTTGTGTCAAGTTTTTGAATTATTTGTTCATTTCAATAAGAGGAGCCATAAAAGTTTAAAAAAATAAAAATATAGTATCAATTCAAACTTGAAAAAAAAAATCATAAATGACTAAAAGTAAGCATGAGAAATTCTCAAATTTTGTCAGGGAAATAATTGTAAATGTACCATAAGTTTATATTTACCAATGAATAGTGATTAGAATATAGACAAGCTGGAGATAATGTGGTTCATATATATTTTTACCCTGATTCAATTAATCATGCTAAAAATCAAATACAAAACATAAAATATGGTAAAATCGAGTAATCATGGTAAAAATTAAAATGATGGAAACGTGATTCCAACAACAATTATGATAAGATATCATAAAATGATTTGAAAATCTGGGATTCAAAAAAAATTGAAAATTTATTTGATCATGATTCAATTTTACAAGTGATTTAATTTTACCATGTTCATTGTAATGAGTCTGTTTTTTACCATGTGTTTTGTTTCCCACCACTTTTTCAAAAATCCACCACTTTAAATTCCACTCCTTTGAATTCCAACCAGATTATTTGGTAACTGAAATATCCATCCGGATTATTTGGTAACTGAAATATCCTCAAATATCCGACTATGAATATCCCACCACTTTTTTAAAAACCCACCACTTTGAATTCCACTACTTTGAAATTCAATTCCACTACTTTGAAATTCAACCAGATTAGGTAACTGAAATATCCATCCAGATTATTTGGTAACTAGATTTTCGGAGATCCTTACTTCATATATATATATATATATATCAATAAAGGGTAATAATGGTAAATCACATTACATGAGGATGAAAACATAACCCCACAAAGCAAGGGGATGAAAATCTACGTGGTATCCAAAAAACGGATGGATATTTAATTACCTCTAAATTATTTTAATTCGCGATATTAAAATTTAAATAGTCAAATTAATAAATCAAAATTTTTATTTATGAAATTTCGGGTTAGTACAGATATCATAAATGGTCCGGAAAAATATTCAAAATTTAGGAATTGTGGTTATCTTTAAAACATAATAATTCGTATTGCAATGATGATGTGGTCCCAAAACTTTGCAGGTGTATTTTATTTTCGTGTGTAAAAAGTCATATTTTTCTAATTAATAAGAAAATACTCTCTCCGTCGCTTTTTAAGTGATAACTTTGGGAAACGTGTATTTTGTGGACGTTAAAAATGTACTTCTGTAGAACGCTTTAGTGTTTTTTTTTTTTACCAAATTAAAGTAGTCAATGAGCACTTTAATTTGGTATAAAAAAATTAAAAAATTATATAAAGAAATATATTTTTTAGGGGTTTGAAATTGCACGTATTCTTATAGGGATCACTTAAAAAGGGATGGAGGGAGTAGTCTGTACCAATATATATATATATTGGTAAATTAAATGAAAGTGCAGGTATGGTATCTTGTCACCTCTGTCAGAGAGTATTGTCCCGTCACACCGCACCACTATCTGGAGGGGACTCAATCGCACCTATGTCGGGACCGAAGCTAAGATCCCACCACATGTGGCTGGTGTTAGGAGTAAATTTAGCCCCAATGAGAGGCTATTGGGACTTGAACGTCTTGTCCTGCCAAGTTCAAGTTTTCAACCACTGAACGAACCTCTCATTGGTAATAGAGTAGCAATATCACGGTGGTGGTTTGCATATGTAGCATTAAAACAAAATTAGTAACTATTAATTCACAATCAGTAGGAAAAAATTGAATTTAATCAGATTTACTCACTTACCAAAAAATTGAATTTACTCACTTACCCAAAAATTGTTTGTGTGTGTATATATATATATAGAATCATGATCTACTAAGGACTCCCTTAGGATAAGAGTTTGCGGACCTCACCTTTCCGGATCAAATTTTGACGATCCGAACCGCTCAATGTTTTTAAAATGCATTTTTAAGGGTCCAAGCGGAATTATATAGCGTTTTTAACAAAAACTGTGTGGATCAAGCCCTTCCGGGTATTTTTTTTTGAAGATTTTCCGCGTGGACCTTGGAAAATGCATTTTAAAAACATTGAGCGGTTCGGATCGTCAAAATTTGATCCGGAAAGTCGAAAAAGCATGAGGTCCGCACCAAATTTGTGTTTGAGGGAGTCCTCAATAGATCGGGACTGATATATATATATCACAACATTGAAAATTTTCAAGAAAAGGGGGCAATTGGTCATCCTTGCACTAATCATATTGTCAATTCACTTCATTCCCGCAACTTTTGACGGGACTGCTGGGATTACCGTTCATATCATCAGCGCCGTTCCAAATATACCTACACTGCGGTTTCGTTGTTAGTCCAAAAATGATGATCTCGGAATGCAGGAGCTACAATTTTTCCATGAATTCAGTTGGCACTTCGGCAGCGGTTGGTGACACCAAATGGTTTGGATTTCAGCAACGACGAAAACACATGGGTCAGATATACCAATTGGACTCAACCCTAGCTTAGTAGGGGGCGGACAGGGAGGCGTATCTTCTTTTTTTTTTCTCATTTGTTATTCTTAATCTATTACATAGGGGAGGAAGACATATCTTTTATCTATGTATATTTTGTGATTTTTCATAGCTGCGGGATTACAGGTTAAATAAATCACAGTGATGAAGAAGGGGATTGTTGATCTTTCATGGACATGTTATTTTTGCAAAAAGCTTTGTTAGCATGGAAATGGCTACAATACACAACCCGTTATTTAGGTGTACCATATGCACCTATTGTATGGTCCAGATTGTACCACCTCATCGGCAATCGTAACATTTTTTCGTTTTTCGTAACTTGTCAGTAATATGATTCGTAACATTTTGGTGTGTCTCGTAACTTTTATAAAAAAAAAATCGTAACGTTTACAAAAAATTCGTTAACTTTTGCAAAAAATTCGTAACTTTTATAGGGGTGTGTATTGTTGTCTTTTCCTGTTAGCGTTCTTTCTATATGATATTGGGATGTTCGTTTGTTACTCGCGGAAGAAGGCTAGAGCCTCTAAATATTGGTGTACTGTAGGCATTTTTGTTTTTGAGTGTTTCTAGCCACACAAATTCATAGATCACTACAAAATCTCGTATTGAACGATAAGAAAATTTGTATATTGGACTACAAAAAACTCATAAACAAATGATAATTCGTAAGCAACTTAATAAAAAATTCATCACTTTGTGTCGTCTTTTTTAGGCTGGACTGTCTCTTTCACCACAAAAATTCATAAACATTATAAAAATCCTATTTGCTTTAGCAACTTATCCTAGGCTCTCATTGCTCTAAAAGTACCCATAAAAACTCCTAAAATAAATTACTGAAAAATTCATGTATCGGGTCCCAAAATTTATAAAAACAAGCCACAATTTCTAAAGAGTGTATCGTACACCTCAAAATAAAATGAGGCACAAAAGATTACCAAATGAGCTGCATAAATTTCATAAATTGAGGTACACAAATTTGTAAAGTGGGTACTCGATAATTTGTGTGACATCCTGACTCCTGAGCCACAAAGCTATTTGTGCATAATATGTGCATAAAGATATGTACCCATAGTTGAACTCTATGGATAATATTGTTGCTAAAAAAAAAAAAACCGATTTGACACGGATGCATCCTATTTTATGTTGTGTGTGTTAAAAAGAAAATTATTTTTGGAAATTTGGATAAGTTGATGATGTCCTTTTAATAATCATCCAGTATAAAACTAGGAGCAACATTTAAAACGATAAACTGGAAATGACTTAAATTAAAAGCATCCTCCGCCAGCATATCTGCACTTCCGTTTGCTTCTCGCTGAACCAGACTAATCCGTTGCACATGGCCATGAGACATTAGAGCCCTGCATTCTCATATAATAGAATTATAAGAGTGAGAAGGATCATCACAGCCTAAGAAAAAAACAGTCACAGTAGCAGCATCAACTTCCACATCAGCTAAAGGAAAAACCAGAAGAATGGACAGATTTAGACCGATAATTATCAATAGCGCATTGGACCAAGTTTTTGGAATAAAAGGTTCTGCCCACTCCCAACTCATGCCAGGAATCTACAGCTAAAGGGCAGTCGCGGATGGCATGAAGAGGGGTTCGAACGGAGTTTGGACAGTGAGGGCAAAAACAATCCGGGGAGACGTTTCTGAGGAACAAGAAATCCCTAGTAGCTAGACGACCTTGGAGATGGTTTGTGAGATCCAGGTTCCATCCAAGTTGGAACCACCAATTCCCCCGTTTTCATTTTTTGTATAGGCTCATCTCGGGTCCGTAAGATGGTCCGAACTGTTTATTACATATATTTTGCAAAGACCAATGACCACGGAAAAAAAACTAAATTGACGAGACATCGAAAGTGACATTAACATATGCAAGAAAAAGTGAACCAAATTCGAAACTTAAACTTTCCATCTTTTTCATGCACCAGCTATATGATTATTATTTTTTTTTTTGGGTAACAGTAGATGTCCAATTGGGTAGAGAACAGGGATCGGGGCAGGGATCGGATCGGAGGTACGTGGAACCGCGCTACACCATGACCTTGTTCGTTTGGGTTTTGCAATTGGGTTTTGGAAAACTCTCTCTTAAAACTGTTTCCTACTAATACATGGGTCCCACCTTTTAATTACTCCAAAAAATTCCACCCACCTCTCTCTCTCTCCTCGGTTTCTATTCCAGATAGGACCCTCCCCTCTATTGGGTTTTGGTACTTTTTTCTATGTACGAGGACAAAAAGAGTCCTTTATTTAAGCTCAACACCATTTTTTTTCTTCTGACATTTCTCATTTTGGTGACATCACTGTGAGCCATGGTTGGGGAAACCGAACGGGTTTTCACAAAACTAGTCTCCAAACCGGTTTCTGGAACCTAAACGAACATGGTCCATGTACGCGGACGGGGGTGCTACATGAACCCAAATTACTGATACTTACAATGTAGTCATTTGTCCATGTGGTAATGCCTTAAAAATTTGTTATTCTATCTAGCATTTTCGACAGGCTTATTTGTACAGACAGTCCCCAAAGTATTAGCGAAATGTCACTTTGGTCCCCAAAATATAAATCGTGTCTATTGCGTCCCCAATGTAAACAATCCGCGTTTAAATGGTCTCTGGGTCTAACTCAGTCCGCGTTTACCGTCGTTTACTGTCAAGTGCAGGTGTATTTTCAGGATTTCATCTCAAACCCTCACCCCTTCATCTTCTACCTCTAAACCCTAACCATCCCCATCCCCAAACCCAAAAATTGTAGCCGGATGAGCAAGAAATGAACTTGTGACTAAGACATCTCTAAGCACTTTGTATTCCACAACACTGCCCCCACTACAATTGACAGAGAGACACAATAGAAAGCGACAACAGATCAGTAATCAAAGAAAATTGGCAAGAACATGGTTTTTCAAGAAACCATGGCAGGCTGTTACTTTCGGAGCTCGAGGTTCTTCTTCTATGAGTCATTTTCCGCATTAGGCAATGACAGAACGCAAAAAACAAAATGATTCATATGATAAGCAATTATTCTTTGAAAACAACAATACAGCTTTAATTCCACGCAAAGAACAAAATTCTGTCAAGACGAACCCTAAAGCAAGAGACTTTTCCAGAAAAAAAAAACTCCAAAACAAGCAATCGTTAACTCATCTTTTCCGCCGTATGGAGTTAATTATGACCTGATTTTGTTTTCAAGCGACGGCAATAGGCTGTAGCTTTGGAGGCTCTAGATTCTTCTTCTGCTGCTTGGTTGAGTCGCCGATGAAATCCTCGAGATTGTAAATGACCGTGATGTAGAGGCAACAACTAGGGCAGCGAGCGATTTCCTCGCCGAGCTTGAGATCGTCTTTGGTGATCTGGAAAAGGTCCCCGCACGGGCAGAGGTAGGTGAAGGCTTGGATCTCCTCGTTCCACTCCATGTCTTCGATCTCCACGTCGTCGTACGACATCGTATGCTCCTTCTTCCGACCAATCGGCGTCTGTATTTTCTGATGGATTTGAGAAATTGAGAGGCGGTGCAGAGGTGGTGTATTTAGCTAATTACCAATATCCGCAAACAAAGTTAAGCCTAACACCAAATTTATGGAACACTAGTGCTATATTTAGCTAGTTTAAAGTAAAACACCCTTTCACCTTCCTACTGAGGCTCCATGTGCATACAATCTGGCAAAAACATCAATCCCACCAGCAAAGATCACGAAAGATGTAATCAAAAGTACTCCCTCCGTCCCAATTTAAATGCTCCCTACGGTTATGCGTGCCTTTTTAAAACTCTTGTAGTTTTTATTCTATAATGTTTTATATATGCAATATGGATCTTATTTGATAGATCTCAATTAGTTCTATTAGACAAAAATTTTAAAAACTTTGAAAACATTACCAATAAAAAGATATAGACGTTTGAAAATGGCACGGATATTCGTAGGGAGCATTTAAAATGGGACGGAGGGAGTAACATAGAGGCACCTAAAGCAAACCACAAGTTCACCAATGTTGATTACAAAAGACACCTTTCTGGCTGTAGGAAACCTCTTCCTTCACATAACGCAAATACATTTTCTTTTGCATAAGGTCATAAAGCTTCAATCACAACTCTTAAAAACAATGCAGATAGGTTGGTTTACGCCTTCACAAATGTCAATCCGGTTGAACACAATGCAGGGGAGAGCTATGAAACGCAGGTTACTGTGGTGCTTTAAAAAATTTTGGTAATCCTCAGACAATTATACTTCCAAGAAACGAATTATAGATAAAATGAGAAAGCTAATGTAAAAGTGAGTTGAATCTCTTAATGAAATAAGTATCCAGCATGCAAACAACAGTTTTAAGGCTACGAGCAAGGACAGATAAGAATCGATCTCGTTAAACTGAAGGACTTGGATTCTTTTACGATGGTTCTAGTCGACAATACTCAAGATTACCGTATCGGTGAAGCATAAAGAATTTCAGTGGAGGTTCTAGGAATTCTTCTTCCAAGGGTGGTCATTAAGAAAACTTGATGATAAACATAGTGAGACAAACGTAATTTCATTAAGAATTCTACCCAATCCAAGTTGAAAACTTGGTTTTTTCCTTTGAGTGGAAATTTCCAAAATCAGACTGGTCTTGCCAACGACCCCGATAGGTAGTGGCAATTAGTAGTTGACCCAGAATATGAGATTGTTTTAAACTATCAGTTGTAGTCAGATAATTAGTCTAACATCGACGGCAGGGAATATTTTCAGTAAGTAAAAAAAAAAATCTGGAATGATGCAGTCATTTCCAATAATTATTCAAACAAACTTGATAGCTTATTTTCTTCCTACGTTCTGGAACAAACCTAAGATGACAAATGACAAATATCTATTTGTTGGAAAAGATTTTGAGAAAAACATAACTCAAATAAGCTTAGTGCAATAATAACACGTAAAACTGTATATGATTTTCCAATAACAATACGAACTAAGACGAATAGACACGAACATACCTTTGGGTAATCAACATTCTGGTTTACGCCGGCAAAAGGTAACCTTTATGAAATTCTCCCAAACACGGTGATACACCAGAGCTTGGAAGTACACAGGGGCTGCAGCAGCCGTAGCCTTGGCCTCAAAGGTAATATAATGATTCATACCAGCAACCAATTGAGAGCATACCTTCACGGGCCTCGTAAACTGGTAGCTTGTAGTCTACGAAATAAACAAAAAGGTTGAACACCAGTAATACCGAGTAACAAAGAGGCAATGATGGAAGAATTAGGTTGACTGGAAAACATGCAGAAAGACATACATACATTGTTAAAGTTGTAGTGGTCAATAGCATTTCTCGAGCAATTTTCGAGCTCCTCAAACAACTGAGGATCCATGTCAAAGTTTAATGGGTTAATTAAACCAATTTCAGCCACCATATGGGGAACGTCGACGTCAAACCCCTGTACATCCAGAATAGAAAAGTTAGAAACAATCAGCGCCGACTCATTAGTTTTGGAGGCCTAAAACAGATTCATTAGATGAGGCCCTCTTGTATTTTGCATAATAAATTTTTCAACACATATCTTCATAAAAATACATTACAAAATATTTGTCATTGCATAAATTTAAACATATAACCATCTAAAACTAAACTATTACAATATGTAGGAGACTTGCATGTTTGAGGGCCCCTATCTTTTACATTTTGGGGGGGCCTGAAGCGGTGGCTTCATTGACTTATGTCATGAGCAGGCCCTGGAAACAGTACCACCGAGAGCATCTGTACTAGGGTAGCCAAATCCATTGCCAAAGCTATAACTTGGGAGTACCTGTCTCTCAAAAATCTTAGTTCAGTGGCTAGACAAAACCAGGGACAAATAAAATTGTTGACTCATACGAACTTAACTTATTTTCTCATTTCGGGCACAATAAATGGCTTTTGTTAAATTTCTTCTTTCTATCACTGTTGAGGCTCCATTTGTTTCGATGTAAAATGTTTTACCCATTTCTTATTGTTTGGTTGAACAAAAAGGGCAAAAAAAAAAAATGTAAAATATTATTCATCATATTAGCACATTTGTTTTCCTCTCAAAACTTCCATAAGTCATTTTTTGAGGACGAGCCCGTCCTTCCCTGCCAAGTCGCGCCCCACCCCCACATTTCTCGCACACCATTACCCTTTCCCTGGGATTCATACGAGACAAAAGGCCTATATGCATAAAATTTCTTACCCTCTCTCTTTCTCTCTGTCTATATATATTTGGGCATGCGTATGTGTTTGTATCTATTCGTGAATTGTGTCTATATCTATGTAAAAAAAACCGCTTAAGTTCAATTGAAATTTCTTTCCAAAAGGTATCAAATCTTTTTCGATACAAATAACTTTTGAAGTGCCAATCAAACACTTGAAAATAAAAATACGAAAAGATCATTTTCTGCAAAATTATCTTACAAGGAGAATGTTTTGCATCGTAATAACATAGCTTTACAATAAAAAGTTATGCGTGGCATCAATGGCTGCTCGCCCTTTTTAGGAAATCATGTATTTTGTTTTGCACGCAAAAAATATATACTAGTAGGATTTCGTTTCAAAATCTTTTACACCAGTTTAAAGATCTCATGGGGAAAAAAAAAAACACACACACATGGATAGAATAATGCAAAACCTCTGGCTCAGAGGAGATAGCATAATGCAAAACCTCTGGCTCAGAGGAGATGCCTAATCCGATACAATCAACAAATAGAGGCAATCAAAGTTTAACATCCAAAAAAAACAAACTGAAAAAATATGTAGTAATGTGGATAATATACATTACCCCGCTCTCACGGATCTGTTTGTTGTATCTCTCACGCTCGGCCCGGGTCATTGAGCGAAAACGCCCACCATAATCGGAATAATCACTATCATAATCAAAATCATCAGGAGAGACATCCGCCTCGACCATCTTTTCTCGTTTACTTTGTTGTCGTTGTTGCTGGTGTTTGTCGTTATCTATATCCTCCGATGACCAAACCACTTTCCGTTTGGACGACGCATAGATCAACCTTCTGGCATGTAAATCGTCGTCATCAACGCCAATGGGAGCCATGGTACAACGTAGAAACCTAACCCTAGCAGCTCTATTGTACGCGAGATGAGATTTGCATGAATTTAAATAATAAGAGAATAATAAGCATATTGGAGTATTTGTGAATCCAGGAGTGCTGTGTGGTACAAGGTGTGCGGGTTCGGGGGTGAGTAAACTCACTGCACCCGTGTGCACCCTTGTGCTCAGCAATCGCAGCCGTGTATTCGGCAATCAACGGTCATGATTAAATGTAATCTATATAATATTACACAACGGTTTTTTCAAAATGTCCTACGTGGCATTTCCATATTGCAAATATCTCTCATCTCTCTTCTAATCTATATCTATATAAGAAAACTTGCCTTTCCAAAATAACCTTTCATTAATCATAGAAAAGAAAAAGGAAAGCAGATCAACAAAAAAACACCACATGAAAGAAAACTACTTTCTAAAAAGAACAATCCTTTCATCTGGGAGTTTCAAATTTTAAAAAAATTCTCTTTCTCACTATCTCAATTACCAAAAAAGAAGATGAAGAATAAGAAGAAAGTAGATAAAAAAAAGCAACATGAAAAAACTCATTTCGGAAAAGAAACATCATCCTTTAATTCATGTGTGAATTTCAAATTTCATAAATCCTTTCTTTTTCTTTTGACATCCAACCATCATACGAAAATTTAATTTAAGATCTCTCTCTCTCTCTCTCTCTCTCTCTCTCTCTCTCTCTCTCTCTCTCTCTCTCTCAAATGATTTTTGTTGTGAAATGGATATTATAAATTTGGTAAATCAACGAAAAAATAAGAAGGAATCTCTTCGTGATGCTTCAAAATTACATATTTTTTGTTGTGCATGAAATAATGGGTTTTATTAGATGTTAGTAGTTTTTTTATTATTTTTAGTTTCACTTATTGAACTTACACAATCATAACAGGGGTGGCGGCATAGCATTAGCCAGAATACTTGATGACAAAAACACTGTAGGTAGTATTGTATGGTTGGTTAAAGTTGTCAAATTTCATCAAGTGCCTTTAGGCACGGGCAAAGCACTAGTTATCTTACATGTAACATGTAAAATACTTATCTTTTATGTAAGATAATTTGGACCGTTGATTGCGGAACGAACGGCCGTGATTGCTCACCACAGGGGTGTAGTGAGCTTACTCACTACAAGCCCCTATTCCCGCAAAACAACGTCGTTTTGCTAATTTTTTGGTACACCTCTAAGGCTTCTAGGGCGCTGTTTGGAGAGTTAATTTTGGGGTTCAATTTTGGAGGATTTAAGCTCTTTGGGGTAGATATAGTGGGTTTATGGCTTTAGGCACTTTGGGTTTTTGGGCACTTTGTAGTGGGTTTTTTTCTCTTCTCTAAACAAGGTCCTTGGAAGCTTCAGAAGTGTGCTAAAAAATTAAGCAGAATGACGTAGTTTTGCGGCACAACACCTACCGCATGGCACCCCGGATCCCATTATTTGTAGAGGTTGGACCTTGATACTTAAAAATGATTACATGGAAAATTATTCTCTGGTATTCGAATCGGAAATAATAAAAAAATTGGGTAGAATATTAGCATTCAAATTGAGCTAGCTTTAAAAGAGGGGAATTATTGGAGCGGAGTTGGTTTCACGGCTAGTCAACCTAATGGGATTCTTATTGCTAAACACGTTTTATCAACTTATGCTTCAACGCCTATCCAAACAGAAATTATAGCTTGCTATGAGGCCGTTAAATGGGCTTTATCTCATAACTATTGTTAGAATAATCACCACACGCACACAATAATGAATACGAAAACAGTAAAGAATCAAACACAGGAATTTTCGTGGTTCTCCAAAATCGGGTACCTCCACGGGAGTGAGAGCGAGTCTGTTTATTATGATCAAAATCAGCTAGGGTTTTTACAATAGAGAGTATTTATAACCCCACTCCGCTCCGCTTGGTCGCTTTGCTCCCCTCGCTCCGCTCCGTTCCGCTCGACATCTGGTCTTTCATCAGAACTCCTTGGTACCTCTCCATATGAGCCACAAGTTCCAACAATTATAATATGGTCTATATTTTTTTTGACTGTTTTAATGCAATTATGCAGATGGCAGGGAAGGTTGAGTGTCATTTCATGACACTTTTTTGTTGCGCAACATGGCAACTAAGGTCTCAAAGCTGTCTTTTTGTCAAATCTCAAAAGTTACGCGCCAGGCGGTCCGGCGAGCTCATATCCTAGCAAAGCATGCTCTGGACTTTTTTGTTCCTCACCCAGACAACGGTATTAGATTTTCTCATCAGTCTTCTTATATTACTAGTGTCGATTAGCTCTTGGTTCTTGTTTAGTGTCGGTGTCCTTTTGTTTATATTGAAGTCCTTTATGTATATCTCTTATGGCTTTGTTTGTACTATGAGATTTATCTAATGAATTTCTTCCTACTTCTCCAAAAAAAAAATTTGAGCCAGCTTTACTATGATAACCAGTAGTATTATAAACCAATCAAAAAGTACATCAATAAGAAGACTCGTCCTTTAACAAAAAACTAAGTAACCAACCAAAATGGATGGGATTCAGTCTAAAGACTAGACCCATACCAAATAAACCTTTTCTCGCGATAACATGTTCAACTTTTTTGTTAATGGAAACTTCTGCCAGTAACTTGATTTAGGGACAGATACAGGGTTGGGGGGGCTAGGGGGGTCACGTGCCCCCGCTGACCCCGCTCAAAACTTAAAAAAAAAAATTTATTATATATACATTTAGCTTAATTATGTAATATAATGCTATATTTAGCAACACGCTCATATATATCTCAAAATTAAAAATGTAGAGTTAATTTTGTGCTTCAACTTTCGTTGGCTGGTTCATTTATGATTATTGGTTTACAAATTATTTGTTTATTTGGAGATATCTTTTGAGTTTCTTTATTTTTAACTGTCGTGGGGAATTTTTGTTAAAAGTTATCAATAAACCATCTCGATCATTCTAAAAACTTGTTAATGTCAAGGTAAACCATACTGTAAAAGTTTTGTCTAAGATCGTGTGCTCTTTTTTTTTTATATATAAAAAGTATGCATTATAAACTGTAGCCCATAATGAATGTCTTAATTTTGCAAAATCATTTACTAAGAAAAAAATTCACGATTATAATTGATAAGGTCCCCCCACTGGGGTGTATTCCTGGATCCGTCCCTATTCATCCATAGCAGCGAGCTCCACAAGCGAATTGATCTAATTCATCTTTGAACCGCCACCACCATCGCCCAATATCCATACTAATTGTGATCAAATTTGAATGCCTCTTCACAAATTCTGAAAATAGCAAAATGAAATGCATTAAGAAAAAAGCAAAATGAATTTGTATCATTAAGAAAAGGAAAAGAAGTGCAAATCAAGAGTTGTATTTTCAAGCAATATTTCAATTTTAAGAAGCATTATGACTATATTGGGGACAAATCAAAAGGAAGCAAGGGCCGGAACAAGAATTTGCATCTTGATCAAGATGACAAATTCATGATTGAAAATTATCTTTTCTCAAAAATAGAAATGGTTAGAGGAAAGATTTTTTTGACCAATCAAATTTTACAACAATGCAAAAAAAATACACGGATTAATTAAAACATGTGCTAAATGAGTGCAAAACGAAATTTCTTGATTCAAATGCATTTTAAATGCATTTTTTACTTTCTATGATTCTTAAAGAGAGCGACTGGTCGCGACTCAACCCATTAAAAGTATTTTTTCATTTCATTTTGAATAAACGGTTCCATTATTTTTGTATTTCCAACAATGAGAAATGATTTTAGCACTCGCCTTTTCCTTTTGTCCAAATGCATTTTAAATTTTACCCTTACCTATGTAAAAGTACAAAATTGTCCTTCAAACATCTTTTCTGAACATATAAAAGTAGGGATGATAAGCAAACCAAATGAGCGATTGTTCAAGCTTGGTTTCAAATTTTAACAAGCTTTAAAATATGTTTAATCTTGAATTGTTTAGGAGGCAAGCCAATCTCAAATGAGCAATAATCGTTACATACACAAACCAATCTCGAGTAGCTTGAAAGTCTTAAGCATCATGAGTCGAACAAGCTGAACGGTGAGCAGTATGTTGTTCGAGCTTGGTTTGAAAGCTCAACAAGCTTCAAAAAAAATGTTCAAGTTGTAGAGAGTCAACACTTACTCTTCATGGTTCAAGAACATGGGAGAATGTTCTAAAAAATCCTATAATGTTTTGGAAAGGTGTAGAATATTGGAGAAAGTTTTAGAACACTCTAGAAAGTTCTAGAACGTGGATGAACTTAGAGTGATCCAAAAGAGTCCGGAAGGTTCATAAAGACTCTGGAAGGATCAAGGACGTTCGCGCATGTTATAGACATGTGTGAACTTTTCTAGAACATGATAGAAAAGAAAATAGACTAGAATATTCTAGTATATTAAAGAAGGTTCTACACAAGTATAAATAGAGAGACTTGGATCCTCATGAGGTGGTGGTGACGTAACCTCCCTTTGGAGGTTCTTTGGTGGCTTCAGCCTGTGTGGCTTGATCCATTTATCTTTGTAACTTTGTTCTAAGGATAATAAAATCTTTTTGCTAAGGAAAAAAAAAAGTGTCTTTTGGGTTGTCTGTGTAATAGTGAGTACAATTAAGTGTATGTACAAGCATTTGTATACATAATAGAGTTTGTGTTTCTTCCTCTCGTTTGCGATATCAGAAGCAATTTGGCAGCAATGGAGCAATGAGCAGCAATAAGGTGGAGCCGTCTAAAAGGGAAAAACGATACCTCTTATTGGGTGAAGCTACCGAGAGTGGGAGCCGCCGAGGACGTTGGTGATGGAGACGTGGTGGATGGTTTGGTTTTTGGTGGGATGATCAAAAGTGGTCAAGGTCATTCTAGGATCGACGCGATGAACAGTTGAGATTGATAGTTGTGATAGTTCTACCGAGCGCCAGAACACGAGTTGAATCAGTTAAGTCCCAGATTAAGTAGATGAGGTCGGGACCGGTAACAGCGAGGCAATCCAGAAAGTTATGCCAAAACGTCGTTTGTGGAGTCACAGTGGGGGCTGTGAAGAGTGTGATGACCAAGTACTGTCAGTGAGGCGTCAGCTAGGGGCTATGGGAGTGTGACGGGGAAGCCGTGGTTGGTGAGGTTAGTCGGGGACTCCAAGGTGTCATAGTCGAGGACAATGTTCGAAGATGTTGTTGGAAGGAGAATGTTGTCCTAGATTGCAAAGTTGGTTGGTCAGGGACTATGGTGATGGAATAGTCAAGGACCATTTGTGGTGGCACAATAAGATAGTGCACGATGTAGGAATGTGATACTCGTTGTTTGGGAGCACTGATTGAGGTGACCGAATTTTTTTTAAGAACAGAATGATTGTTGCATTGCATGATTGTATAAACGATCATCTCGTCGTAGCAACTCGTGGAGTGATTAAAGATTATCGCAACGAGATCACGGCAAGATGGAGAGTCAATGTTGAGGGGGAGCGTTGAGTGTTAACAATTACTCTCCATGCTGATTAAAAAAAAGAAATTGCTCTCCATGGTTCAAGAACATGGGAGAATGGTCTAGAAGATTTCGTAATGTTCTGAAAAGGTGTACAATATTGGAGAAAGTTATAAAAAAAACTCAACAAGACTCTAGAACGTGGGAGAACCTAGAGTGACTCTGGAAGGATAAGGACATTCCGCCATGTTCTAGACATGTGTAGACTTTTCTAGAACATGATGGAAAGAAAAGAGCCTAGAGTATTATTGGATATTAAAGAAGGTTGTACACGAGGATAAATAGAGGTACTTGGATCCTCCAGAGGTGGTGGTGACATAACTCCCTTTGGTGGGGTAGGGAGTACCCCAAAGTGGGGGTACCATCCAAGTGTGTGTTGAGTTTTCTATGTAATATTGAGTATAATTAAGTGCATGTATTGTTATTTGTTTACGAAATAGAGTTTGTGCTTCTTCCGCTGCTTTTGTACTCTACTAATGTAACAAATCGCTTTCAAATGAGTTTCTATCGAGCGAGCACGAGGTCAATCTAGAGCAATTTGGTTCATTTGTCAACCCTACATAAAAGGGTAAAGTTATTATTTGACATGAATACAAACAAAAAGAGAAGTGCATAAGAGAGAGAAAATCAATTCCCTTTTCAATTGACTGATTAGATTTCAGTAAAGTTGTGTTTGTTATCATCAAAATCTATAACTTAATTGGGGCTAACAATTTATTGTTTCTTTCTTTTGATCAATAATATGTTTTCCAAAAGGCAATTTAATTGGATGATTTCTCTTGTTAAGCCTACCAGCCCGACTACTCAGAAATTGCACCTAATAAAAATATATGGTTTCTTTAGGATACATAAATACAGAAACGAAAATATTTCCTTAATGCACTTGAGCCTTTCATGCTAACCATGTTCAAAGTTCAGGCAGCAAATTGATTATGAACATCCACAAAGAAGAAGAACAAAAAGAAAAACAAACCAAAACCAATAAAGTTCTTAGCAAGACAAGCCAGAGGAAAAAAGAGGAGAGCATTTTGCTAGCAATGAACTGTAAACTTCTCTAATTTCTCTTGGGAATGTTACAATGCAATATGCAACAGAATTTAACATAAGATAAACAACACTGCCCTACTCCATTACATTGCATTGCATTCATAAACGATGAATTTCTCCAAAGTTCGCTTACATTTTGCGCATAGTAAAGTTCCCTTCAGTCCCTCAGCAAATGGGATAATATCAGAGTGATGGCAAGGCTCAGCTACAAGAGGTTTTGGTTCAATCGCAGTTCTAATTGCACCCACTAGCCCCAAAATGGACACATTTTCTCCCCAGACTGGAAAAAGGTCCAAGCATTCCATGACTTCTCTACCTTGAAGCTTTATGCTGTCTCTGGAACACCCTCTCCCCATTAGTACCCAACCTTGATGGTTTTCATTGGTGTCTAGCAACCCTAACAGCTTTTTTAGAATCTCCTTCCTATCGTCTGTGTGTCCTAATCGGAGTTTTGATCTT
Organism: Vaccinium myrtillus; assembly: GCA_016920895.1. Lineage (NCBI taxonomy): Eukaryota > Viridiplantae > Streptophyta > Magnoliopsida > Ericales > Ericaceae > Vaccinium > Vaccinium myrtillus. The sequence continues at coordinate 15,210,927 of CM029272.1, read as the reverse complement.
GTCATGCTTTCTAACCGAAGCCAAAAGAAATTAATCTTCATCAAAGTTAAAGAACGGGTCACACTTTTTTCGTCATTAATTGTGGCTAAAATTCTTCTTATTTTCTCACTGGCATTTTTCTGTCCAACAAAGACCATATTAAGCTGCAGGCCAGAATTTGTTACTTCCCTCATCTTACTGGTGAATTCTTTGATCCAATCCAAGTTGTCGCTTCCATAAATGCAAAGGTTTTGGTCCTCTTCTACCTGAAAATTTCATGTGGTCATACGCTAGCACAAATTTCACAAGAATATTCGATCAAAGCAAGAAAGTTTAGGAGAAAATTACCCATTTGGCCACCAGAGGGTCAATTCTGTGAAGCAATAGTTGAAAATTCCAAGTTTCTTCCTTCCAAAGCTCAATTTCTCTTGAAATGGAAAAGGGATAGGCTACAGCACCCCATACAATTGCCATATCAAAAGCATTTAAGTTTGTAATTTTACCTTGGGTATCCAATACTACCATTAAAGGATCCTCTTTAAAGTTCCATTCCTGTTGAATGAATTTAACTGTTATAGGGCTAAGTGATCGGGGTTGGCAAATTGTATACCATGGCAAGGATTTTGAGAAAAATTCAAAACACTGCTCTTCATTGTAAGTCAATGCTTCTGATGATGGAATGGGAATCCATACAACTTCATATTGTCCTTCTAACTTCAACCGTTGGGGGTGATCGTGCATCTGTTGCACCAACAAGAGTAACACTTCTATAGGGAGTAGCTCTGGCCTTGAAACCAAGAGTATCACCACCTTGTTTTTTAGTTCAGACAACCCAATCTACCAATAAGTTAAAAGGTATTCGTTATATTCTGAGTGAAAAAGACAATGTAAACGGATATGTAAGGGATTACAGTTTTCTAAAAGAAAACATACATTTACTTCTGTGGAACAGTCCTTCAATAACATATCAAGTACCTCTTGATTGTCAATGTCGGTCTCCTTAAAGAGATTCAAGAGCTTGTTATGCATCTTGGTCTCTATTAACTCGCACAAAAGGTGAAAATATTAGGAAGTCGATGTTGAAAGTAATTCCATATCAGGTCTTTCAGCAGTCAAATAAAAAGGATTCCAATCATTGCAAGAGGGTCAAAAACTAACCTATCAGCTGATAACAAAGATCTACTTGCCGCCTGAGGTGGCTGCTTATGGTGCTCAACTTATACACCAAGCTTGAGAGCTCCCATGATGCAATTGTTTCTGAATTTGAATGCCTGAAAAATGAGGAAAAAAAAAACAAATTTATATCAGTTTAGCATGCAATCTATAATTAACAATCAAATATGTTCTTCACTGTTGAATTGAAAACATCATATAAATGAGCAGATTGAAGAGAAGGAACATGCACTTGCACATTTTTCAGGGCTATCAAGTCCGTGATTTGAGAAGAGCAAGTCAAGGCACTTCTAATGACCCAATAAGTAGCAACATAGATCTGAGACTTTGCAACCACAATTGCCTCATTTTCCACGGTTACACGTTGCAGAGGCAATCCTTGAAACTTGATGATACACTTTGTCACATCTATAATGGTTTTCACCAACGAGCTTAATGCCTTAAAACGATGCGTAAACAAGCTCAAGTCATTCGGAAACTGCTTAAGCAATGCAACCGATGCTGCCAAATGGTGGGAAGGGTAAAGCTGCATTATTAACCAGAATTCAGCATATCTTGTTGCAAAAGCTGAAAGCACTAGGATTGCTTTTGCATCCCATCCGTAATTCCCTAGCATCTCAAACAGGTTCATTGTCTTTGCATGTGTATTCCATCCCACAGAGCAGTTGCAAAGTATCTGCAATAGAAATTATGTATGCATCTATAGCTCACATACACAAGAAAAAACAAAGATATAGAGAGGAGATAAGGAGAGAGATTGCCTTGCTTGAGAGTTTATAGATGGTATGTCCCAGTGACTCGTCAGATCCAACCACCTCAGTGTTGGATATATCACACTTGGCAATGGCATCAACATGCTGATCAGAAGCCTGAAACAAGGTAGTTGATGGTTATTCAGATCTTGAAAGGGAATTAAGGTTGAATTTCACTCAATTGTGCTTAGTAGGGTGCTTAAAAATTACTGAAGGAAGAGTTTTCTAACATAATAACAATAGAAATAGACTCACAATGTGTAATGCTAAATGGGTCTGGCTATAATCATCAGAGAATCAGATTGTTAAAAATATATTACATATTTTGAAGCTGTGAATATACATTTCATCGTATCAACTAAGAACCATATCTTATTCTGGTTTTCTACAAAGGATAAGTCATTTGAAGAGAACATAAGAATCCAAAAAGTAGCATCTCTAGGCAGAGGAATAGGATTGAGTTAATACTTGAGATTTAGTGACATGAGACATGATGGCCTCCGTTGCACAAAGCAATAGATGAGAATCAAGGTGCCGGCCATCAGGGTCGTGGGTGAGCAGGATCTGCTTTATAAGAAAATCTTCTTCATCAGAAGACGACGATGATTTTTCAGTTCGTTGGAAGTTCATGGCCAAAGAAAGCCTATAGCTTATAGGTTGATAGTTGAAATGGCCTTAAGACCTTGCTCTTTCACTTTATATGGGATGACTTTAGTAAAAACGATAGACAAACATACTCCCCCATTTGCTTAGTCAAGTCACATTCTCAGAAAAAAAAAGAAGTTGAATGTACTAAGTACTAATTACAAACTTCTAACAGTGAACAGTAGTGATATTGAAGCTGTTGGTATGTGGCTTCAAATGGTACTTCCTATGGAATGTGACAAGAAAATCTCATTTTCAATAAGCCAAATTTATGGTAACAGAATAAAGCGAAAAGGGCAAAGAATTCGACAAAAAGTAAAGGCAGGAAAAGATCTCTGGGAATTTCCCAGCAGCTAATTAATAAGTCTCATTGGCTCCAATGGAAAGGCCAGAAAGTGGTAAGAGATTAGTATAGGTCATGAATGAAAGCATATCAAGTTGCTTTAAGCCAGATTGTCATAGGTAAGGGTAGTGTCGGTCTACACTCTTCCGCTCCCTGCTATTGCTCTGAAATAGGCTCATGGGTGCAATGTCGAATGTTAGTATAAGATGCCCGTTAACACCAAGTGATTTTAGGAGATATGGTGGAACTTGGTCCTACATCGGAAATCAAAGAGACTAACTTTTTCACTTTAAACCATTACATGTACATTTTTAAAGTCCACTGTAAACTTGAAGGCAAAGTTGTTAAAGCAAATAATGTGGAATGAGATGTGGGGGCCTTATATTCCACTTTTGAAGGTTAACGCATTGTTCCCAATTAAAAAAGAGCAACATTCCACTTCAAAAATGAGAATGGATCCTATACTTTATTTCTATCTAATCCTCTTTTTTCAAACTTTTTCTCTGCCACAAGATGTGTGTCTCTCAAGCTTTGATCAAGCGGTAAAAACAGGGACAAGCAAGGATGGATCCAGGGGTGGCTAGTGATGGCGGCAGCCACCGCAACGACTTAAACAAATGCTATCTACAATCCCGCCACCACAAGATTTTTTCATATTTTTCAAATTATATGTAGCTTTCTAGTCCTTTATGGCTTTAAGGCGAGTTACACATTATAGTTTATCTTTCTATTTTTTATTTTTGTTATTCAAATTTGCCACCACCAAGTTGAAATCCTGGCTCCGTTGTATGGGGACAAGAGTGAATCCATGCACTCGTCCAATCCACCTGAAGAGATTGTATCAAGATTAAAATGTGAAAAACTCATTTAACCTCATTTGCTTTTCTGAGATCATACTTCATCAGGCAATGCTTTACTCCAGAACATTTACCAATTAAGGTGCTAAAGCACTATTCAGGAATTAATGGACCATCCATGTTATAATTTCCCAACTATCTTGCCGACTAATTTCCTGTAATGTGCATTAAGAGAAAATTGAGCAATAACTGAACTGGCAATAGAGTGGTCAACTGCACTTTGGCCAGGTGATGATCTAACATTTTTTTTTTTTTAAGGTTTAATTGCACAACGACTTTTCTTTTCAAAGGAAAAAAAATGCTTTGGACGTAGAGTAGATACGTACACATATGTGTCCACAACCGTTCACTGTGCATGAGTCCCACTTTATGTATGTGTAAGGATCTGTGTCCGGGTATCTGCGTCCGTATCATTGCTAAAATGGAATAGTATTGGGCTGCTGAAATGCTAGTATTTGACAGTAATTATTATAAGAAAAGTGGAAAATTGGGCCTAAGGAAATTCTTGTAAATTCATTTATATTAGATTCTTAACCACCAATTCATCCAAAAACTTAAGCTGTTAGAGAAAGGGGCAACTTTATGACTTCTCCATAAGTGGGCTAAGCGTGTGTATATTTTTAATCAGTAAGTAGGCAGTGAGTTTCGAACACAGAATCTATGCTTGCTTAGATACCATATTGGATCGTTAGCCACCAACTCATCTAAAAGCTTAAGCTGTCAAAGAGAAGGATAACTTTATTATTTATAATCTCTAACAATTTATAAAAAGAATCAGACATAGTTAAACTCATCTTTACAGCTGGCCTCTATGCTTGATCACAATGAATCTTATGTTAGTTATTTTGGTTATTCCTGTTTGAGATTTATTTTAAGTTTGTGGACAATTCAACATGTGAATTCTTCCATTTATAGTTAACTCCCAGCATTTAATGTGATTTGTTCAGACTTTGGTTGGGAAATGAGATATCATATTGGCCACACTCTACCAAAGAAAGTATAGAGGGAAGCATTCAGTTGACATGATAATATTGGAAAGTGAAGACTACAAATGACTATTCCTATTTCCTTCGCACCTGAAAATAAATAAATAAATAAAAAGACTACTCAAGGAAAAATTATTTGGGGTCTTGGGACACCGCCACATGGTGCCCCAACAGTCACATGGTGTCCGTTTTTCTGTCCGGTCCCAAAGAAATCTGAGATGGATAAAGGTGTTAGGACATTGCCACATGTCACTCCAAGACCACTGAATAATTTAGAATTCCAAGAAAACCAAAATCTCCAAACAAAGTGGTCTAAACTTCTAAAATAAACAAATTTTAATGGCACAGAAACCACGAGAATATTTTGGGTGCGGGGAGGCTACGGCACATCCGGGCCATCCAAAAATGCAACCGACGGTCCGGAGTGAAATGACGAGCAGATTTAAGAGAGAGAGAGAGAGAGAGAGAGAGAGAGAGAGAGAGAGACAAACAAAAAAGTGTATTTCAATCCGGACCATCAATTCATCGGTTTCATTTTTGGACGGTCAGGATTTGCCGCTTGGGTACCACATCACCCATACCCCATTTGCACCCAAAATCTTCTCAGAAACCAGCAACAAAATTATTCTTGAACCTCTCATGGTGGTTGAGTTTTTTTTGGGTAAATATGGTGGTTGAGTTGATCACAATTAACGACCTAACGGATAGGGGGCCACTTCTAAACTCTTCCACCCTCTACCTTGTACCTTTATAATGTCTCCATAAACTGAAAACTCCACATCTGCTCTCACAAACTAGAACCAAAAATAAAAAAAGGAGATGTTAAGAGGTTTGTTTGACCCCTTATGTTTTTCAGACATGGGAATAGCTCTGTTAATTGCATTCATCTTAAGTTTTATGATTCAGAAACTCACAAACAAGGGTCCCATGTTATGGCCAGTGATGGGGATCATACCATCCTTTTCCTCCATTTCAACCATATCCATGATTGGGCAACAGAAACTTTGATCAAGACACATGGAACACTCAACTAGAAGGGAATGTGGATGGGCGGGTCGCATGGGATCATAACTTCTGATCCACTGAAAATAGAGTACATCCTCAAAACAAACTTCAAAAACTTCCCAAAAGGCAAGTACTACATAGAAAGGTTTCATGATTTTCTTGGGCATGGTATTTTCAATGTCGACGGGGAATCATGGAGTGAACAGCGAAAAGTTGTGATTTCAGAAATGCATTCAACCCGTTTTGTCGACTACTCGGGTCAAACTGTACAAGCATTGGTGCACTAGAAGCTGCTTAAAGTTGCAGAAAATGTGGTGAAGTTGGGAAACTGCATCGATTTACCAGAAGTGCTTCTTCGGTTTACGTTCGATAACATGTGCATAGCAGCATTCGGAATTAACCCGGGGTGCTTGTCTATAGACTTCCCAGAAGTTGCTATTGCTAAGGCTTTTGAGGAAGCCACTGAGCTGACTTTGATCAGATTCATGGTGCCTGCATTCGTGTGGAAGCCAATGAAACTTTTTCAATTGGGATTCGAGAAGAGGCTAAAGGAAGCTGTGAGAGTTGTTCATGAATTTGTTGAGAAGACTGTGAGAGACAGGAGGGTAGAGTTAAGTGAAACTGGTGGCTTAGAAAATAAGTCTGATCTTGTCAAGACTTATGGAGAGTGAAAAAGGACAAAATTCTCATTTCACTGATAAACTGCTAATGAATTTCTGCATAAGTTTCATTTTAGCGGAACGAAACACAAGCTCAGTGGCCTTACATGTTTTTTCTGGCTTATTGACAAAAACCCACAAGTGGAAAACAGGATTCTGTACGAGTTAAGTGAAATTCTCACACAAAGGAAGGGGAAAAAAAGAAGTGAACACAATTGTTTTCACAGGAGAAGAGCTGAAGACAATGGTGTATTTGGAAGCAGCAATATCAGAAGCCTTAAGGCTGTACCCACCAGTTCCAATTGACTTCAAAGAGGTCACAAGCAATGATTTATTTGCAGATGGCACGCAGTTGGAAAAGGGTGCTAGGGTCATTTACTCGATTTTCTCAATGGCACAAATGGAATCCGTGTGGGGAAAGGATTGCTTGGAGTTTAAGCCAGAGAGATGGATAACGGGGAATTTGTGTGTGAGAATCAGTTTAGGTGTCCAGTTTTTAATGCCGGGCCTAGACTTTGTATGGGGAAGAAGTTTGCTTACATGCAGATGAAAATGGTGGCTGGTTCTGTCATAGATATTAAGGTATTCTGTTAGGGTGGTTGAAGGTCAAAATGTATTTCCAAAGGTAACCACCACACTTTATATGAGAGGCATGGCTTGTTGATGAATTTGGAGCCTAGGTTGAGTTCAATATGAATAAGAGTGTGTTTTGTAGTTTTAGAGAACTAGGGGTGAGATGTGAGAAGAAGAGTAAAGGGATGATGATGTTGTTCCATTTGTTCATGAAGCTTATGTATATGTTCTAAGTGGTTGCCTTTTTAATATTCATCAAATTCATGCTAGGTATATTTGTTGAAATAATCAAAAGTGGCATTAGAGGTCAATGATGAATTTGAGCCTTGGTAGCATCAAAATAATTTTTTTTAAGAAATGCTTTTTGTAACAACCTTTACGATATCAACGGCTGATATAAAAAAGATATCAAGTACGCAATTGTCCTTTTCTCAAAATTGTTTCAAATTATATGGCTTGAATTCTTAATGAAAAACTCAACAATTAGGTTAATTATATATAAATATCCGATTGGAAACTACGCAAAACCACTCAAATACTTTATTTAAAATTATTGGACGGTTCAGATAGTTTGTGTGTGCACGACCATGTAAAATGGCCTACCTGACTTCCCCAAAACGACGTCGTTTTGGGGGAGAATATTGACACATAAGAATATTCCGTCGACAAGTTAACGGATATAGACCGAGTGGGTGTAATTGTCCAAATTTTGTAAAAGTTTGGGAGTGTAATTGATATTTAATGAACTTTGGAGGTCTATTCCCAATTCCAAACCCATTTTTTTCTTATTCCCCAAGACACTGCTTCGTTATTCTGAAGTTCGCCAAGAGCTTCGAAACCTCTCTCTCTCTCTCTCTCTCTCTGTCCCAGATCTTCGCCTCTTCCACTCATCAAAATCAACTTAGCGTCGCCATTGATCGTGAGCTTCTGAAGCATTGAACCATATACTTTCTCACTCACCATCGTAATCTTCGAACTTGAGTTTTTCTGCAATTTCTTTGGGAACTATATTTGATTTTTGTTGTCTAATTGATAGTGTTAATAGTACAAATTTGCTATTCATCTCTCGAATTCTATTGATCTGATCTTTGAATTTCTTACGTGTTAGGTCGTGCAATAATTCAAAATGTCTAAGGCGGCAGTAGATGTTCCGATGAAGGGTGGGTTTAACTTCGACCTGTGTAGAAGGAATGAGATGCTGTCTAACAAAGGGCTTAAAGCTCCTTCTTTTCTCAAAACTGGAACTACTATTGTTGGCCTAATTTTCGAGGTGCGCGTCAAAGTTTTCTTGTTTGATACGATTCCGCTTTTCACTGCGTTGTGATATACCCTAATGGCTTCAAGTTGTCATCAATTGTAACTTGATGCTTGCATTATTGATAGAAAATGATTAGTTCATGAGTATATGGAAAAGGCTTTGTGTTATGTATGAGGGAAGTACGCTTGGAAAAATCACCTCTATATCTACAAGTTTTTATGTATGAAGCCTGCAGGGATTTTATGTGATTGAACTTCGTGTGAATATGTTTTGGTGCCGTTTTTAATCTTTTGAACAATTTCCTTGGACCCAAACCCTAGAATTACTTCTGCCAGATCTTCTGTTGGCCACCACTTCTTCTATCGCCGCTGTTTGTATTTTACGACAGCACATTCCAGAAGTGCAGCAGAGTTTGGATCCATCCCAAACTTCCCTTTACCGGCTCTTTACCCTCGTTCACCGCCCTAGGGTTTCTTGGATGGAGTGAGCCGCAAGTCACATTTGATAATTACTGGTTTTATTAATTATTTCATTGATCCCTTTACTTATTCCCCAAAATCCCTATAAACAGGACCCTCCCTCTTAGGGTTTTAGCATGCTTTCTCATAAACCCTAAACCTGGTGCTCTGGTTACGACTTACGAGCCTCTCTATACTCTCTAGAACACCAAATATCTCGTAGTTTCTAGGTTTTGTGAATAAAAACAGTGCTACCCAGCCTTCAAACAGTGCTTACACGTTCCTCGTTATTCCTAGGGCTCTGAAGTTTACGACCGGGCAAACACCCCAGTAGCCCCAAGGGTCTTTCACTAGTGGTTAGGGTGGAACTTGCAAACTTGGCGGAGTAAGCCTCTTATTTGTTGTCATGCTCCCACACAACCAGTCCTTGAGGTTAGTCTGTTCTCGGTTGGAGCATGAGGCACGGGCCATGTCTCCCTTTTAGTATTACTGTTGTGAGGGTAAAAATCCTGATAGACTCCCTCTTTGTGTGGAGCTTCACCTTGAACTTTAGTCTTGGGGATGGTAGACTTTGACTAGAACTCCAACTCCCTTTTCTACACAAAATCAACCAAATAAGAGGTAAAAAATGTCGAAGTATGAAAGTGTACTTACCCTTGTTTTTTGAATTCTCTTCTTTATTTATAGGTGCTCTCATGTGGTTTCTTAGACAAGTCATTACCTTCTTGGCTAGTGAATCTTCTTTGTAGTATGCTGCAGCCGTCAACATCTTGCCTAGAGAGCACTCCCGTTCATATGCGTGGCCGGACATCACTTTATTTGGCCCTAAGGGCTTTTTGCTGAGATTTGACATCCTACTATCCTACCCTACGGCGGGTCGTCACATCTTCCAGTTGATCTGGGTTTGGTCTTGTCGCACATTTATTGCGCTCCTCGTTCTTTGTCCATATCCCTGCTTCTCTCTTTATTCCTCCTATAAATACCTTTAAGATTGCTTCTGAGAAAAATCATATTTCTACCTGCTTCCTTCACCTCCATCAGATTTGGGGTGGACTAGCAAGTTCCTTTCAGATCTTTCTACCACCTGGGATGGCCCGACACAAGTCTTTTTTGTTCATCCTTCTTCTCAGGTTCCTAATATTCATGGCGGATCTTCTGACATCAGGCTTTCGAGTGTTATCGTGCAGCCTTCCAAGGATCTTTATCTTTGAACGCACCAAGTTTAGTCACAGGGTGAGTCGAACGTACCAAGTTTGGTCACAGGGAGGGTTCCTTCTCCCTTGTGACTAGACTAGAGGGGACTTTTGCTACCTATATCCCACCTCCTGACTGGAGGTGGTTACCTTTGGTTGGGCTCGGCATTGCTCTCCTCAGGTCAGAAAGTAGCTTCTCCGATCCAATTTGTTTTCTTCTTCAAGCTCGGACCCCCTGGCTCTATTGCCTCAATATATGGCTTGATTTTGCCAAGGAGAAGACATTCGTCTGTGAATCCTCCCGCTTGGCCTAGAGCTGTTTGAACTACTTGTAAAATCTTTGTTTACGGATTTTAGGGCTGAGTTTAATGTGTAACCTCTTTGTACTTCTTTTCATGATAAATCCTTAAATGAGTATACGCGAACTTCTATTTCTTGAAGACCTTTGACTTTTCCAAGGACTTTGTGGGCCCGAATATGCTTTTTGATTGTGGAACCTTAATATTTATATTTACTTATTTTTACTCCCACGCAACTGTTAGTAAGTTGCAAGAATGTTGGAGATCACAAATTGGTACACATGCACCTTGCATGAATTTCATCTATCTAGAGCAGAACGTCCAACTAATGGTGAACTTACACCATACGCCGACGTTTTCTAGAGACAACTGGAAAGATAAAATAAAATCTCTAAAGTAGCTGCATTTAGATATGGAAGGAAGATATCTTATTGCGAGATGCATCAATATTAGGAATTTAGGATACTCGGAGACTACCTTCTCATAGAGACCTAAGTGGATAAAGAAGAAAAATGGACTGTGATGCCTATCCTAGGTGTTCTATATTTCAAATACATGACCTTATTAAGTGTCATTTGGTTTGGCCTTTTATCTTTGTCCTGCAAGGCTAAGTCTCTGGTATGTCCAGGTCCTTTAGGCTTGTTGTTCACTGAGTCATGCATGGATGTTATCACCAAAGAGCTTTCAAATAACTTTTTGGTTTGTGGTAAAAAAATCGGGCGATTATTTTAATACTTGTCAATGTAGGAACTCTTTCATTCTGTTCCATATTTTACATGATATCAAGCATCTCCCTAAAAGTTCTTGCATTGGTGGCCTCCTTAAGTAAGGCAGAAATATGTAGCTTTCCTGACTGTAATTGAAAATTTGTTCCATATGCAGACCCATAGTAGCATTTATTTACTCAATTGTTAAGCAGATTAACTATAACCTGTTCATTATGTTCAACCTGATTATCTTGTTTCGTAACCTATTCATCGTTGTGTATATATATATTAGTCCCATTTGGGAGTTCCACCTTTTTAAGAGGTCATGATTTCAATGAACTGAAATTCCAATCAAAGTCTATTGATTTCCTACTTTTTGCCTTTACCCTTCAAAAGAATTCATACCATCAGTGAGGGTTTTAAAAAACCTGTAAGTCCAGGTTCTGACTTTTTAAAGTGGAGAATGTAGTTTGGGATATCCCAAATTGGAAAGGTTGACAAACAAAATGGGACAGAGTAGTATGTACTTCTGGACGTATCCCAACATGAGCAGAAGAAGAGAAGAGAACTGAGAATCGCCTCTTCAAATCCGGCAAGACTTCAAATTACCTCATGGAATCAAGTTTTCCATTGCATACACAGTTTTTTTTTTTCTAAGCAGTTCTAACTACATTGAATGTATTGCCCAGAAAAATGACTATCAAAACTTCATATCTTGTGCACATTTGGTTGTCAAGACCTGGAACTTTAATTAAATTCTATTCTATAGATTCCCCATCTCTGCCATGGAAATGGAATAGGCATATATAATGGTAAAGCCTTGTGTATTTTATTTAAACCCCTCTTGCCTAATTATTCCAGCTACACATACGTTGCCTATTATTCCAGCTAGGCACAACTTGTCCATTATTCCAATTTCTCAGAATAAATCAAGAAATGAACAAATAGGTGATATTGTAATGATATAGGAGTCTTGGGAAAAGCCTTACAATGATGTTTGTAGAGAGGTTGGAATTCTGGAACGTTTGACAAAACAGATGGGTATCAGATACAATAGTTTGACACTGGGAACAAATTGGACAAAATTGATTGTTTCCTTTCGAAATTAAGTCTAGTGTTTCAGCTGCCAGGTCCATGTTGGGTTTGTTCACAGTGCATATTGTTCTTTGCTTTGTCAATTCTTGGGAGTTGGGAGGGTTTGTCTCTGAAGATTTTTCTTCAACACTCCATTGATATTCGCATTTTATGGTCAGGATGGGGTTATCCTTGGAGCAGATACAAGAGCTACTGAAGGGCCCATTGTTGCTGATAAGAATTGTGAGAAAATCCACTATATGGCACCCAACATTTACTGCTGTGGAGCGGGGACTGCTGCTGATACAGAGGCAGTGACTGGTAATTTCAAGTTCATGTTCTGTATCAGAATTTTGGTAGATGGATTTGTGCTACGACAGCATTACATCTGTTTTTAAACTAAGTTTCATTCTTATTCTCTCTCTAGATATGGTTAGTTCTCAGTTGCAGCTACACCGGTATCATACTAGTCGGGAATCAAGGGTTGTGACTGCTCTTAGCCTTTTGAAGTCTCATCTTTTTAGGTAACGGTAGTTAGTGCAAGGTTTTTCTAGGTATAGGAGTAGTTTTATTAAGAGATTACATATCCAGATATGCTGATTCTTTTGACTTAACCAGCTATCAAGGTCATGTTTCAGCTGCTTTGGTGCTCGGTGGAGTTGATGTCACTGGACCACATTTGCATACTGTAAGTGTTCTCTACGAACAGGAATCTGAAGGTATCATGTTTGATTACTTAGGACAGCACTAACGATATATTTTAAATGATTGCCAGATCTACCCACACGGATCAACGGACACTTTGCCATTTGCAACTATGGGTTCGGGTTCCCTTGCTGCTATGGCTGTTTTTGAATCAAAATACCGTGAAGGGCTGACTGTAAGTTGGTGTATTCTTATTGGTAGCGGTGTAGTGTTCGTACAAGTTGAATTCCTTTTAAATTTTGGCCAATGTATTGTTGATCTCAATGTTACTCTAGAACTTGGATTTGGTAGGGAAAAGGAAAAGGAAAAGGAAAGAGAAATGAGAAGCAATAATGTTTTCCTTGGTGTTAAAAAATGTCGCTTTTCTTTGTATTGGAAAATATGCAACTCACATAGATTTAGTCTTTTGCACGGATAAGGGAAACAAAAAAGAAGAGATTCAATATTTATCTTTTCTTGCGGGAAAAAAAAGAGAAACGGCAGCAGTAATATTGTAGAACTTCTTTTCTCTCACTTGTATTCTGTGGTACCCAAGCAAGAAGTGGTGATTTTTTAATTTCCCTTTCCATTTCTCTCTAATCCATGAAGCAGATGGCATTAGGCTCCATTTGGATATCATGGGATAGAATCTAGCAATGCTAAGTTGATATAAAATGGAAATGCCAATTAGGCTAACTTTCCTGGAATGAGGAAATCTGGTTCCTAACTTAAAAGTGAGGTAAGTTTTTTTATGATCCAATTTAGGTAAGGGTTTTATGATCCACATGGGAAAGGCTCTGGAATTCATTAACATCGAAGTTGTGGGTAAATGTTACTTCCATGAATGACCATCATCCGTCAGTATTTTTGCAAGAAATCTGAGTGTACTGGTATTTGTTTGTAGAGGGATGAAGGAATAAAGTTGGTGACTGAGGCTATTTGCTCTGGCATATTCAATGACTTGGGAAGTGGAAGCAATGTAGATGTTTGCGTAATTACTAAGGTTTGTTAGTTTGTTGACATCCCTTGGACGAATAAATTTTCTCCTCATGTGCATGTAGTCCTGATACTTTCGGGGCAGAGTAGCTTTCTGAACTCCTTTCCACAATTTTTTATTCTACAGGGACAAACAGAGTACCTGAGAAACCTCCAGTCGCCAAATCCTCGTACCTACGTCAATGAAAAGGGCTATTCATTCTCAAAGAAGACTGGTTTGTGATTCTGTCCTAAACCTTACGTTAATGTTGGTACCTAGTGGGCTGCTTCATACAACTCTTGGATTTCTTATCTTTCCAAGGGCTTAGTCGGATTAGTTTGTGTACCCAATTGAAGATGTGTCTTATCTTAATTGTATTGAGATTATTAATAACACTGAAAATTCCATGCTGAAACAATTTCGACATTATTATGCGTACCCATTGTTTTAGCATTAGTGCATTAGAATGCCAACTAACATTGTACTGGGTTCCCTTTCTCAAATTGTAGAGCTAGACAAGTAAACTATTATTGCTGTGTCATGATTTTGATCTTCGGGGTATTTTTGTGTGGGTAAAAAGAGTGATGGTATATGTACAAGAATCCTATGTACAAACTACAGTAATCATGCTATAGCCTAGTCTACAAGTCCATACATTTCTTTGATTGAGCTAAATTATATCTTTGTGCCTCTGTGGTAAAATTTGGTTGTAATTGCAGAGGTTCTGATGACAAAGATTACACCACTGAAGGAAATGGTGGAAGTAATTGAAGGAGGTGATGCGATGGAAGAATGAGCAGTGTTCACTGGTCCCCACCTAGGCGTTAGGCGGTGGTTCAACGCTTAGATTAGGCAGCCAACGAGGCGTCGAATGAGCTATTGTGGTTGACTACTTTGTGTTGGATTTTGTATTGAATTCTCCATACATGTGACACTATTCATTATCATGCTGTATCAGTTGTCAAGATAGAACGAAGTTGTTTCCGGTCTTCAATTAACGTGACACTTTGGTTTCCTTTTATCTTTGTGTGCCAGTTATTCTGTGCCCTTTCGGCCTATGCAGTATACCATTTTATGCGCAACCCAATACAAGTATTAGGGGCAGGGAAAATCATGCTGCTTCTGTTAACTCTTCTTATATGCTTTGAAATGAAGCTTATACGGTGACTGCCTGAAAATGTCAGTTGGGACCAAGTAATAGAGCGTTGCATTGTTGTGCAATGTTGGCATCAATTGCAGTGATCCGCTCCAAGGCATTGTTATAAGAAGTTTTGGAATGTTTGCCAAAAATTCTATAAATGTATTTTGGATTCCAGGCGATTATGGAGAAGAAGTTTTGGACCTAAAATCAGATTTTAGGTGTTTTGAGGAACAAATTTTTATTCATAATGGTTTAAATTCTTGTTTTCAGCTTTTGCATCAGGCAATAGTAGCTTTCGTTGTAGTTCAATCCATGATCTCAAAGTTTATAATCTTAGCCATAATTTGATCTCTGTTTCACAAGCGTAGCAAATAGAAAGATCTTCGGCTAGGCATTTTGCTATTAGTATTCATTATTAACCAGAAATACAGAAACAAACTGCTGCTATGAGCGATAACGATAATATTATGAGATTAAAATCAATCCCTATTTACATGATTTCTTAGTTTGTAATTTCTTCTACCAACTGTTCTGTTCCATTATCGGCAGCTACAGCAATCAAACTATTAAGCCCCCAAGAATGTTCTTTCCAAAGAAATCCAACACTGAGTTGAACCGAGTGAAAGATGTCGTACCACCAATGCTCCTGGTGCTATCAATAATTTTGAACCACTGACTCCCGGGTTCACACGTATTCCCTCTACTCAAGCACTTGCAGGTATTCGTGATGATAATATTGGTTCCCGGGTCTACATCCAAGCAAACTGTCGTGCCATCAGCGAGTTGAGATGAGAGGTGCATTTTGGAATCTGAGATGGCTTCCCATGTTGAAGCGTTGTCACTGCAAAATATGCTAAGTTTTGCAGGCTTTCCCAACCCATCTGTCCGTAAGCAGAAATACGTTCCTTTTACTGTTAGTGTCTTCCGTGGCGAATAGTTCCAGGCATCAGACTCTGAGCATGGGCCTAGCTTTAGTGGGTCTGTCAGTGACTTTCTTAGGACACACAGGCCAGTAAGCGGATGGAAAATCACTTTGTGTGGTTTGGCTTCTGATAGTCCTGGTCCTGCATGCCAAGCAAAGCAAAACCGAAACGATTTATGTATAAGTGTTTGTCAAAACGCTAAAGAGGAACAGTATTAGTTTTGGAGATCAACTACGATTACAACCACTGAAGTATTGTTCGATTCTTTCGTTGGCGCTTAAAACTTGGGATTTGCCAAATCTGGTCTTCCAACTACTAGAAACTTGTCAATGTCATGTAGTTGGCAAATGCTGTCAAGTTCATTCAACGGAAAAATACACGTGCCATTCGATTGAAAGGTCAATGTCGACAACGAGTAAAGCTTCAAGAATCAAAGTGGAAAAGTTAGTTCAAGAGCCAATGTGGGAAGAGTTTCAGCGTCGCGTGGTGTTTTTCGTTTAGAAAAGTGAATGAGAACTGTCAACAGTTAGATTGGAAATGAAAAAGTGGTTGATGACCAAATTGGGAAAAAAACTAGATTTGAGGGTCAAAGGGATAAATAGGTTAGACTTAAAAGGGTGCAAAAGGCATGATTTAAAGTAGTATTTTGATGTTTGTTTTGGCTTTTTACCTCTAAATGGTGCTTGGATGGCAGAGATCCTATCCAAGAAGCTAAAATTCCTTGCATCACACCAATTCCAATTTAAGACCCCATAAGTCTCATCTACACCAATTCCCCCTTCTCTCAAGTAATAACTCCCAGCAAGGGTCCACAAAGCCCATTCCAAGTCCAGTTCAGCAGCCACACCCAGGAAACAGTTTAGGTACCTGTTGTCATTGACGCTAATACCCCTTTGATCCACCCCAAACTCACTCACAAACAATGGGTATCCCATTTGTTCCACCAGAAACCCTGCCCTCCTCATCAAGTTTCCCACCACTTGACCGCAAACCTGGTTAGCGTTGCCCGTTCCCCATGCATAGCCGTCGGAAAACGAGTACCAGTGCACCTCGAATACTAGCTTTCCTGTGAACGTTAGGTCCACCGGGCGTTGGAGGAGAAAGGAGAGGTCTTTGTCATAACTTAGGCCGGAAAGAATGACAAGAACATTTGGGTTTGCTGCATGCACTGCTTCAGCTCCTTTCTGCATGTACCTATATAGCAGATTTGCAGATTTTATAAGGATCATTAAGGAGTTAAGATTAGTTTATGCTTTGAGCAGGGGCGACTCCAGAATTTTCATTGAGCGCTGGCAAAAATACACAACATGTCTATGATGAAAGTTATATGCAAACAAAAAAAAAAAGGAGCCGCCTGATTCCCTTTAATTTTTTAGTGTTTCCTCAATGAATCAAATGTCAGACAACCATTATCCTAAATATGTGCTATATATAGGGCTCTCATAATTGGGTTAGGCTTGTTTTTGTTGTGTTATAACAATTTGATTCAAATTTAGTTGGAAACATTTATTTTAATCTCGTATGAGTAACCCAGCGCTGACAATACTAAAAAATTAGTTTATGCTTTGACAATACCTATATAGAAGATTTGCAGATTTTATAAGGATCATTAAGGAGTTAAGATTAGTTTATGCTTTGAGTCCCTATGGTAACTAGAGGTGTCAAACGGGTTGTGCGGTGCCATCATGGCCCATTTAGCTTCGTGCTAACAGTGCTTCGTGATGTGCCATGCCATATTGTGCCGTGCCACTACCAGCCCGTTTACTTAATCATGTTGTGCCGTGCCATTTTTTGATCGTGTCATACCATGCCAACCCGTTTACTTAAATCGTGTTGTGCCCATGCCGGCACATCTCCAACCAGTTTCGTCGGGACAAAATTCTTTTTGTGTAACACACAAGTATATCTTTATATTCTTAACTATACGATTTTGAAACAAATACTCCCTCTGTTCCATAATATTGGTCCCCTACGAAACTACGTGCAATTTTCAAACTAAAAAATAACGCATCTATAAAATAATTTTTGGATTTTTTCCGCACCGTTTAAAAGTTCACAATGAGATCTATCAAATAAGATCCATATTGATGAACAAATTATGTTCTTAAGTACATTTTTTTTTAGTTTGAAAATTGCACGTAGTTTCGTAAGGGACCAATGGAACGGAACGGAGGGAGTAGTTATTAAATAGGTTGCCCGTGCCGTGCCTATCTAGAATCGTGTTGTGTCGTGCCGTTTCATGCCACATTTAAACATGTCGTGCCCGTGCCCGTGTCAGCTTGGCCCGTTTGACACCTCTAATGGCAACTAACTATCTAACTTGTTGGGTACCACAATTCCAGCTTTAGAGGCCCTAACATCATTTCTGTTAAAGCTAGCATTAGTCAGCATAATGATAAATTTTTATGCTTACGATAAAGTAGCATGCGATCGCTAAGTTAGATTCCTGGATCCAGCCGTATATAAATACCTGTACCAATCGTTGACGTTCGACTTGTTCCCACGAAGTTCATTCCTCAAGCTCATGCCGACGACATTGGGAGTGTCGTTGAACATGGTGGCCATCTTGGTTAGCCCTCTGATCCAAAGGTCGGGATTGAAGTACTGGTCCCCAAAGAAACCACTTCCGTCATTGTTGTCGCAACACCACCCTGGCTTGCTTATGTGATTGTCCAGTATCACCATCACATTGTTGCTTGCAAGGCTGGACACAACTGCCTGAGATTTGTCAAATCAATGCCTCAAAATCACCATCAACTAGTATGTCTTTAGGGAAAATTTTTGGTGATATTATGGGGAGGTGAAATTCATGTTATGTTTGGTTTACGAATCCTTAGGACCTGTTTGTTTGACCTGATACGAGCATTGTATTGGCTCACACATATTCAAGGTGAACAAATATTCAGAGATTTGGCTAAAACATTCATGGCCCCGAGTAGACGTATCTCGGATGTATAATCGCACAAAGTGGGAAATATAAGATACCATAAATGGTGTAGTATTATTAATCCGATCATTATAAATCGGTGAATTGTATACCATAAATGACATATGAAATTTTGGTTGAATTCGATTATATGTTCCTTGATAACAGCATTTTTTTCGTGAGTCATTATTTCATAGCCTCCAATTTTTTTTCCCCGAAATAAATTACTATCTATTGATAATAATATGGTAAGTACGGCTAAATAATCTAAACAAATTATTTTTCGTCCTTGTTTAATTTTTTTTTTCGCATTTGTTAGTTTTGCATCAATTTTTGTGGATTATTGGTTTGTCTCGACGGGAGGAACCTAATTAAAAAGTAAAAAATTAAGCTCAAAACTAAATTTTTTTAATAAAGACAAAAAAAAATGTCCAAAAATCCACTATTTTTGTCTTTATTAAAGAAATTCAATTTTGAACATAATTTTTTACTTTTTAGATTCCTCATGTTGAGACGAACCAATAACTCACAATAAATTGACACAAAACTAACAAATACACACACACACACACAAAAAATTGAATAAAGGACAAGAAAATTATCCAGTTCAATTATTTTGCCAAAACACCCCATAGAGTCGCCTATAAATACCGTTACGACAATATACAGTCATATGGGTTTTATTTTGCAAATACTGAAATGGCAAAATAAAAAACAACCATTCATAAACAGTCAGTGAAATTAACTGCATTTTTTCTCATTTATATAGTTGTAGATATCTGATTTCCTAATGCAAAATTTTAGGTCCAGTTAGGTCTATCATTGCGTAATGCGCTACTAGGGATTGTTTGGATCACAGAAAATGTCCATGAGATAAAGTACAAGAGATTAAACAACCCTCGGTGGTCCCCATCATTTCATAATCAACCAATTTTCTTTTCCATCTCCTAATCAAGTTGATTGTTTGAGGGCCCTCCTCCTATGCACTAGATGCACGGTACGGTGTCATGTACCCTTCTGGCCGGCCGTTATGAAAATTCACAGTTCGAACTAAATTTAACTCCATGTAAGAGTCATTACTTAAAATTTGATCCGAACCGTGCATTTCCGCCACAAACGGCCGAATGGGGTGTATGACACGGTGTCATGCACCTAGTACACAGCAGGGACCCCTTGTCCGATTAAATCAACCAATTAATACCCGAAAAATCTGTGTAGCAAGAAAAAGCGTCGCCAAACGTTACGTAACACGGGGTGGTCCCGGGCCCAAAAAAATTTCAAAAAAATACCATAAATTTTAAAATATTATTTTTCTATCTAAAAAATCAAATTGATTGGATATCAGTAGTATGTTTTAGCAGTCGGGGGACGGCAAAGCAGATTCGAATCCCCGAATCTAAAACATACTGCCGATATCCAATCGAATTTGATTTTTTAACCTAAAATAATATTTTAAAATTTATGGTATTTTTTTGAAATTTTTGGGGCGCATGGCCACAGTGATGCCCTACATGGTCGTGTTTTGCGTGACGTTTTCTTGCATACACGTAGTCGGGTTCATTAATACCATAGTACTAGTAGAAGTGGCGTGGAAGAATAAGGAAGTTATCTTACCCAAAATAAAATAATAATAAGGAAGTTATTTTATCTCAATTAAAATGTCGTTTTGTGTCATTTTCGATCGCCATCGATGTTATCATCATCGGAGTTGCCGATGCTTCAAGCTTATCTTAGCCGTTGCATAATTAATTTATTCACAATTGGACAACATACTTTTACTTTGGTCCATTAAATATTCTTCGCTAATGATAATTACTGTAGTATTTTTCAGGCCGTTTCCAATATAAAAATCTCATTTTTCTTCAAAAAATTTGTGTCAAATCAAAAAATTAAATATTTCCATGCCTATTTTTTCTTCTCACTTTTTTCGAGCCTAGTTAAGGATCTCAGATTCTCAATGAGGTGAAAAAAAATGTGTCAATATACAATCCTGTTTGTACGCCAACTATTTTGTAGCCTTTTCTTGAGCTTCTCAAGAGAAAATGTAACAAATCAAAACCTAAGAGCATCTCCAAGACACTAGGCAAATGGGCTCTCTCAGCTAGAGTAGCTAGCCAAATCAATTTTTCAATGCTCCAAGAGAGTCTCTACTTGCCTCAACAATCTACCTTGGAGACTTTTCCCTCGCTACCAGTGGCGAGGCTTTCCCCCTATCTTCTTCATCTGAGATGCTCTCTCTCCTCCATTCATTTCTCATTATTCACTTCTTTTTATTTTTTAACACTTGAAATTTTTATAATTTTTATTCATTATATCTGATGATGAAAAAATATATATTTTTGAAACCTACTCGATGACATCTATTAAACAAGACCAATATTGAGTATGAAATTGTGTAAAAAATAATAATTTTTTGGGTGCAGGCTTTTTTTATATAATTATTATGGTCTCAAATCAAGATAAATTCATACGCTCAAGTTCTATAAAAAAAATCACCAATCCAAAGTCGGTCAAAATCTCGAACTCAAACCCAAATTAGTTTGGATGGAGAGCAAAATAGAGAGTAGTGTTGGAATACCCAGAAAATTAGAGTATGTGTGATTAGATTAAATCATTAAACTAATTAATATAGTACGAGCCATACTCAGATTTAACCTGTGATCTTGTCCTATAACATAGTTGACTACTATTATAGTTTCCATTTTTGTTGACTCGATACATATCCTCATCAAGATCATAACTTATCTTCTTCTCGAGTAATTATTCAGTGGTTCAAAAACACCACAGCCTGTTGCTCCAACACTCCTCTCTCCAACACTCCTCTCCGTCACATATTCTTATGGAGTTCATACTCTTAATGAAAAGGAGTGTGGGGGCTTGCGTAAACTATGAGTATGCAGGCTTGCGTAAACTAAACGCACGGACGGTGCATCTTAACCGTCCAAAAAAAAATTTGACGGCCTGAATTTTAAATAACGATTCACGCAAAGAGTTTAAAGTATTCGTGCAAATAATTTATTTAAAATCCAAACAATTAATTTTCAAAATGAATGGTTAAAATGCGTGCATTTATCGTCGGCCAGTATAGGTATCCATAGCAGGATTGATGGTTTTTGGTCATTCTCAGTGTGGGTCAAGGTTGAACAAGCAATTGAAAAATCCTTTGGGGGTTATTTCCAGCAGGTGCATTTCAGGGGGAAAAAAAGGAAAAAGAAAAAAACTATTGGGTCACTGAAAGTTTATCCAACCATACTTTTTTATTATCGATGAGCATTTAAGGTGACCCGAACATCCAGCAATTAAAACAAAGAGAGAATCTTTTTTATGGAGCTTCCATAATACTAAGGGGTTTGTGCCGAGCAAATCCCCATCATCCATCCCAAGATCCAACGGCTCGGAGTCGTGCACTCTCTCCCTCCTCCTTAAATGCACTGCAGATGTAAAAAAAAAACTATGCACGGATTCCGAGCCATTGGATCTCGGAATGGACGGTGGGGATTTGCTCGGCGCAAACCCTTTTTTACGGAAGCTCCGTAAAAAAGATTCTCTCTTAAAACAAAGAAAACAGAATGAAGAAACAAACCAATTACAAAATCAAGAAGCGAAACTCTTTTTTCTTCTTCCTCTCTTTCAAAAACCACAGTTTTTCAAGAAAGGGAAAGTACCTGGCAAGCATCGATAAGAGAAAGATCAATCAAGGAAGGGTTGTTGGCTTGGAAGCCAGCGAGGGATTCAGTCAACCCAAGTCTCGTAAACGACTTCCTAACGGTCAAGTTAGCCAATGACTCATTCGTCGCCAGAAAGAGTGGCCAGGTGAGCCTAACACAATTGAAGCCCATGGATCCGATCTGCTTCGAGATCAGGTCCAGGGGCTGTTTGCTAAGGCCTTCGGCCACCACAGTTTCGAGATGCGAGGCCCAATTGACGCAGGCCAGCTTCACCCGCCGCCCAGTTTCATCGACGATCCACCGGGAGTCGGTGGAGAGTGGAAGAGCCGCGGCGGGCAAGGGGAGGAATGCTAGGGAGAGAGAAGAGAGGAGGAAGAGGGAGGAGAGGAGCCTTCCCATGGTTTTGGGTCTTTCTTTGCTTTGGATGCACAAAGAAATTTCTCAACTGTCGTTTTATAGGTGAGAGGCTGGGGCAATAATTGTGATGGCCATGTTTGGCCGCTCCCACGGAGGTCGGACACCTTCTAGATTTCTAGAATCAAATACTCGGTGTTTAGTCGGGCTGATCGGTCTAGTCGAGTTAGTCAGGCTAGTCAGCGAGGGGCCTTTTAGCGCCTAGACAACAGATATTGAGCCATCCAGACTTTCTTGTAGAACACTGATTTTTCTCATGTTATTTTTTATAATAATATTTGTTAGGGTCTTGCTGACCTTGGCTAATTAGGCGGAGAATAATAAGTACATAAAGACAAATAAGTTTGAATTTCAATAAACATTTCATGAATAACAATACACTTAATTTCACGGAGATTAGTAACACACTTTTTTTCTCGCATTTCGATACACATTTTACACATTATATGCTCCGCCCTGAACGGATTTTGTCATTTTCCTATTTGTTAATGTACTGTATTATTTACTTTGGTTGCAAATAAAGTCCGATGTTGGATTCCAAGCTCAACCTGTCACACACTATACTTTAAAAATAAGGTATCGGAGTATCTATGTTAGACTACCATATTATTTTAATCACTCATTAGGTTAGACTAAAGAGCTGTTTTCATATTAATTACAGATAAGATTGAGTAGCAATTAAGAGCACCCATATTAGTCTCTCTTAATTTTAAAAGGAAAAAGTTTTATTTTTCTACCTTGGCAAATCATTTTTTAAAATGTAGTTGCATTAGACTCTCTATTTTATTTTTATTTTTTCAAAAATTCTTTGTTTTATTTTTTTTTTCAAAAAGTGTTTGAGAGAGTTAAAGGAGAGAGAAACAAATTAGTAGTAAAATATGTGTTAGAAGTAAACAGTGCCTCCTTGATTTTTATATATGCGTTAGAGGTGAATAGTGCCTCCTTATTTTTTATGAGGCATTGTAGCAAAAGTAATTTGTTGAAATGCTTTGGGAGGCTGAAAAAAGGCTAGTTTTAAGGTTTTACTCCTCAATTTAATTAAGGATATTGTTTAGAAAGTGAGATGTGAACGCTCTAACTAGGCTACCCAAGTTTAACCAAAACAGGATGAACGCGGGATTCGAGTGTGGATTGGGTGAACGTTACAACAAAATTAGAACATATAAAGACAACATCAATTAATTAAGCCAATACAAATTGCAAAAATATTATCAACAGAATTATCATATAGTACTATCTTATTTTGATCAACCTATATGTTTACTATAACATGATTGTAAATAATGAGTATATGCATAATGTATAGTGTACCCATTTTTATTTTAAAGCAAAATATAGAAACCTAGCGTTCCATCTCTATGCATAAGTAAGAATCTAAAATTGCAGTTGATGCCCTTTCATGATGTAAAAGAGGAAGGAATCAACATCAAATCATTGAGCAATGTCTTTCTCAATATAAGTGAGCATATAACTAACAAGAAAATTTTCCTATAGTCTAGTTTTCTCCAATTTCATGGCTGAAAATACTAATACTACTACGATATTCATTGATTTCTTCAAGAGAAAAAAATGGGATATTACAATTTTTTAGAAAATCATTGGGTGGGGAACTTATATAGTTATAAATTTTTTGAGGAATTAATTCCTATAATTACAACAACAAAAAATTGAAACTTGGGGAGGGCTGTCGCCCGAGTTCATCCACCCTTGGGTCCATCCTCGAGCCAATCGGAACCTATATTATAAGAATATTGCATAAAGACTGTTTGGTGAGAAATTAGTATCCCCATTTCAATTGTATTTATACAACTACATACATAAGATTGCAACGATTTGCAACTAACTATTTGTTATGAAACTATTTTTCAAGTTGACCGACCAATCAGATCATTTTGATACAAAACAGTGATGTTGGGGAGAGAAGTGTAATAACTTTAACTAAAGTGTAGGTAGTGACAATAAAAATAGAAGAGTAAAATAAAAGAAAAGAGAGAAAGAAATGAAGTGAGAGAACCTTTAATTAATGAAAATCTGAGCAATCTTAGAGTTGCAGTTCTAACAATCTTGAAAACTTTTCCATGGTATTATGAGTTTTGATATTCGAAATTTGAGTAGTCCAAAATTTGGGGTTCTTAATGGGGTTCTTACACTCGTCGAAAAATCGTAAAACAAATTAGAATCTCTTTTATCAAAATTTAGAATATAGAATATAGAATTTGAGAATTGAGACCGTCGTAAAACTTCTAATTTACTCATCTTGCTCAAAAAAATATACACACCAAATTGTATATAACTCTAATTTGCCAACACTCACCCTAATTTGTGGTCCAACTTTCTACTCAATAAATCAGGAGGCAATCATGGACTTCTATATATGTAAAAAAATTCCCCTGCAACCAAACAAAGAAATATATATCTCAAACGAAACATTTTTGGGTACCAAAGGGTACTACCTGTCCATGTCGAGCACAATTTCGGCCGTGCAAAAGTGTTTTGGACGGCCCAGATTGATTCTCTCTCTCTCCTCTCACCTGATCACTCTCTCTCCTCTTTTTCTCTCTCCTTTTCCGGACCGTCGGATCACGCTTTAGAAGCCTGGAATTGCCGAGCAGGTATCACGTGGACAATAACCAATCGGCACTGAAAAATTTCTCATCTCAAACAGTAGTACGAGTATTACTTTTTTTTTTCTTCATTGCCGATTGCAAAGCACGTGTTGATGTTGGAAATGCGTGAAGAAATAGCTAGAGATGGTCCCATTGACATGGATTTGTGAAAATAGGAAACTGGGTGTTGTGGGGTGCTCCTGTAATGCGAGATGTGGATGTGAGATGTGGATTGGACCGCCAAATGTATTTTTAACGGTTTTGATTTCATTTCGGCACTTTGCAAATTCGAGTTGTCCAATATCAAAATAAAATCCGAACTGTTGATTACCGAAATTAACGACTCGAATACTACAAGGCTGCCCTACAACAGCACCACGGATCCGTGAAAGTAAAGGCTAACGTGCAGAACAACTTGTTGATTAGAGATAAGTGTTGTATTGACCATTTGACTATGCAACACTTACAAGGCAATGCATAGACCTTTATCGTACTGGATTGCTTTTGTTATGGTTTACTATGTGTTTTTTTTTTTTGGTCTCTGTTGTTTCCTTTGTTGACTGTCTTGTACGCCAAGAGGGAAACGGTAGCCATGAGTTAGTTTTGTTGGTTGATGAGTTTTTCTTTTCAAACAATTGACTAGGATTTAATTTTTAAGGTTCGAGAAATTTCCTAATTTCAGCGTGAATGACGAGCTTTTGACAGGATTAGTCGATGTATACGTAAATTAGCTCCGACACCCTAACCATAAAAAAAGGGGGGATATTGTCATTGTGGGAGGTTTTTGGGGAGAGGTAGAGAAGGGAGTATAGGTTCAGCTGGTATGGCTGAAGTATGGGTTAGGGTGCCATGGTTTGAGGTTGTGTAATGACCCTAATTTTTTATAAATAAAAATTTATTTATAAATTCGATTTCTTTTATTTTTTTATTGTTTCTTTAGTAGTATATAATTATACAACTTTCTATATGTGCATGCTTGTACTAATATATATGTATATGTACTAGTATATCTACTTTCCTAACACAAAGAACCCTTGATTTTCTCCATGTGCATCCTAGATTTTCTTCATAACCCTTAGATTTTCACTAGGATTTTATGTACAACCTTAGGATTCCCTAGGATTGTGTTGTACCTTTGTAATCCCCTAAATCATGGGAGGGATTTGGAGAGAGAGAGAGAGAGAGAGAGAGAGAGGGAGAGAAAGAGAGAGGGGGGTGGTTGGTACGTAGTTTCTTGGTCTACTTGTTCACCAAGATAAGTACACTATCTCTACATGCATGTGCATGCGTTTTTGTACACAAGAATCCCATGGAACAAGATTGGCCATGCAACCTTAAGATTTTCCGTGATCTTTAAAAAAACCGTAAGATTTTCCGTGATCTTTCCTCATTAAAACCACCTAGAATTCTCTATGATCCTCCCCATTTAAAACCTAAAGATTTGGTACCTAAACCTATGGATTTTTTCATGATTGGCCTAGGATTTCTTGTACTTGAAATCCCATGAAATAGGAGAGCAATTATGGGGAGAGAGAGAGAGAGAGAGAGAGAGAGAGAGAGAGAGAGAGAGGGAGGGAGGGAGGGAGGGGGAGAGGGAGAGCCTTGGTTGCCTATAAATACCTCCATGCTCACTTGTTCTTCACACCTCCACCACCAGCTTTCTAGGATTCTTGTTCTTGGCATTTTAGTATTCTAGAAAGAGAAGAAAGAGAAAAATCTTCTAGTTGGAAGAACTCTTCTTGAGTTTCAAGAAACTCAAGAGAGAGGCACCACCCTCCACCACCAAAACCACCATATATCCAAAAGTTAGTAGAAAAGTAGTAGCACTCTTGTTTCCTAGGAAAAGAAGTCATTCTTTTTCTTTCGTTACGCCGCCCGACCAACCACCGTTTAGCTTAAGTGTCTTCCAATTAATCATCGGAATTAAGGTAGATACTTTTTCATCATTTTCCTAAGTATAGTATTTTTACGTAGTAGTTATAATGTCTATGTTTCTACAAGTAGATACTTCGATCCTATTTCCTAAGTACATTGTTTTACGGTGTTATAATATTTGAATAGTTTCCGGAAAATTTTAGTTAGTCGTTCTTTTCAAATTAGTAATAACCTTTTTACAGAGTGCGATCAACGCGAAAGTATATATTCATGAGAAAATGACTTTGAACTTATGTACCTAAATGTATTTATGAAACTGAAATCATGTTGTTTTATACAAGTGCATTAGTGAAAGATTTTTCTAACCGGAAAAGTTATTGTGATGCATTTTATGAGGAAACGGATTTATTTTTCCAAAAATGCCGCTAATATGTCGTTACAAATTACTACGAGATTTCAAATTATATTGATTGAAACAAAAGTTGCATAATCACGAGACACGTTTTACGAGAAAGGTTGCATATTCACAAAACACATTTTATGAGAAATGATATGACACGAATTACGAGATAATGGAAAGATGTGATTACAAGAATTGAATGAGTAGGGAATTGAATGGATTACGGTAGTGCCGCTTGAGCGTCTGTAACGACCCGCCCCCGCCTTGCACAATATTGTCCGCTTTGGTTGCCCAAGCTCCTTGAACTTTCCAGAAGGTCACCCATCCCTAGATTAATCCAGGGCGAGCACGTTTAATTGTGAAGTACCAACGAGCTTTGACGCCCGCACGGCTTTAAAAGGCCTTATACAAGTTAGGGCATGATCTATTCTCTTATATCATAGAACTCCGTTGCATCCAAGTGGGCATGGGCTATCACAGCGTCGCCTCATCTTCAAGAAGAGAACATGATGGTTAGGGCTAAACGTGTACAATACATGGTGAACGGACCTTGTATCATGCCGAGGAGAGTCCGTGATGACAAGCCAGTCGGGACCATGTACGTGTGGGAGTGATAGTGAAGTTTAGGATCGTCAGTTGAAAGAGATGTAAACGGACCAATACTTCGAGTGATGGCCTGTTGAGATGATGGTCGAAAACAGTTTCCATAGAGTGGAGTGGAGTGAACTAACCTGTGACCTAGTGGTCGATCGGAGCAGTGCCCAAATAGTAGATAATAATATTTGAAGAAGAACTCTAACATTGGGAGATAATACGAGACACGAAACAATACGTGTGATACACCCTGTTGCATTGACACCAACACGAGCATTTATTACTGTACTATTAAACTCTTGTGTCAGAATCTTTCATAACTATTAGTGTAAGGATTTAGGGTAGTAGTTTCGCTCACGGTGTTGCACTTGTGTGACCATGGCATAATAACACGATGTTGCTCTGCAACTCTGATGTATTATGCTAGATTTTAGAGATGAATAGGAGGAACACTAAAGCATGGAGGCTTATGGAGCCGGACCGGACACTGCCGGAGTTGACAGTTGTGCTGAGAATTGACCCTGTATTGAATAAACGTATTGAGTAGGAAATGTTGTAATTTCTTTTTAAAGATTATTGTTGTAAAACTTTATTTATTATTATTGTAATAAATTAAGGTTCTCGAAATTTGGGGCGTTACATTGTGTGCTCAAGTTTTTTGTGATGTCTTTTCTAGCTAGCAAGTCCTCTTCCTCTTTACTCTTCTCAGATTGTCCTTCAGGTTTTTTATTACTTAATTACTAAATAAAACCGTATTTTTTAACTTTATCTTCAAACTACATTAAAACGTTGGAGTATTTCAAAACACGCTTTTGGCTTTGGTTAGCCGTATTAACCTAGAAATTAAGTTAATCATAATTCACTACAAAAGTGTGTTTACAAACAATGTTTTTAAAAAAACAATAGTATTAATCGTTCTTTTAAAGCACTATTGACAATGATCTGGTCTTTTATTTTATTAGATTAGATATGCATTATTACTGCATACCACTTTGGGTTTTTGTGGAGGCTCGTATCTGGACCCCATACTTTTTTGGGTAAGTA
Organism: Vaccinium myrtillus; assembly: GCA_016920895.1. Classification (NCBI taxonomy): domain Eukaryota; kingdom Viridiplantae; phylum Streptophyta; class Magnoliopsida; order Ericales; family Ericaceae; genus Vaccinium; species Vaccinium myrtillus. The sequence continues at coordinate 15,181,715 of CM029272.1, read as the reverse complement.
AAAATTTTATATACCATGAAAGAATAAAACAACATCAAAGGGGCATAATCCCACAACAAATTAGGCTATAAGCACAAACAACAAGAAACAAACTGGAAAATCCTGTTGTACAAAAGCCAACATCCTAGGCTATATACATTTTACACTAGGAAAACCTCAGGAATGAGAAAAGATTCTAACTGGTAATTGCCACTGAGAGCACAAGCCATATTATCAATTGATCTTTGTATATTTGTCCAAGAGCTAATGCAAGCCCTGATATCTATCCACACTTTGATCCCCAGCAACGGAGAATCCAAGCTAAAGTTTTGGAAAATTCTCTTATTTCGTTTCAACCAAATATGGTAGATCAAGGCAACCACCAGAAGCTTAGACACCGTGCCAACAAACCTAGATCGTTGAGGAAGTTGCACCAACCAACTAACAATCTGGGACAAGGTAGACAAAGGGCAAAGAGTGGGACACTTACTCGGCAAAACTGTCCATAACTGAATGGAGTATGAACAGTTGAAGAATAAATGCTAATGAGTTTCTATGTTAGAATTACAAAGAACACACTGAGCCTCAGAGATAACACCCCATTACAAAAGCCTATCCTTGGTAGATAATCTCCTCATGACGGCCAACCACTGAATTATTAACCACCTTGGTACATCACGTTTTTTAACCAAATCACTAGGAACCAAGGCACCTAGGGTTTTGGGGATCTTGTAGCTTCCCGTGCAGATTTAATAGAGAAGGTACCCATTGGATCCAAATTCCAAACTACAGAATCTTCCTAAGTCAAATGTGGTAGTAAGGTGCCAGGAGTGTGTCTTATAATTTCCTTTGTGACAACATTCCTTCTACGAGGCCATTGCCAAAGATTATCCACAATGATGGAAGCAACTTTAGCATGGAGGTTTCTACCCAAATTATACACAGCTCCATAACCAAACCTTTCCAGTAAAGGCCCTAAAGGATGCCAGTTATCTAACGAAAGAAAGATGTTGTCCCCCTTCCCAACAACATATGTAATCCAAGGTTGCACCAAAGCTCTAAGCTAGATTTTTTTTCCGGATAGTCCATGAAGCTGTCACAAGAATAGGCATACTCCATAAGCACTTGTTTTTAATGACATACGTATGAACACACTTGATCCATAGAGTGTCAGCTTTAAGAGCAAGGGCCCATATATACTTAGCCATAGCTGCTTTGTTCCAATCCCTTTAACACCCTAAACCCCAAACCACCCTTCTCCATAAGTAAACAAACATCAGCCCATGCCACTTTTGCAGCAAAATTCTTCAGATCATGGCCAGACCAGAAAAAAGCACTAAGCATAGCTTCCACCTCCTTTAGCACTTTCTAGGGAAGAACAAAAATAGAACTCCAATAAATCTGAGTGCTAAACAAGATTTGATTAGTTGAGCTCTACCCCCCAAAAGACAACTTCTTATTGGTCCAAGAGTGAATTCTATTCCAAATCTTGTCAAGTAAAATCTGGCAGTCAGAAGCAAGGAGTCTAGTAGTAATAAGGCAAACCCTAGATATTTAACAGGCAACACACCCACAGGAACTGCTAGTATCTGGTGTAGAATGTGCTTAAGATCCTCGGATACCCCAACAAAAAACACACTGCTCTTTTAGAGATTTGACCTTAAGCTAGAAGCAAAGAAAAAAATCATGGAATATCTTATGAATAATTTGAAAAGAAAGAGGATCAGCTTTACTCATAATAAAAATGTCATCAGCAAATATGAGGTGAGAAAGCTAAATGGCCTGGCATTTAGGATGATATAAGAAATCTTTGTGAGCAATTCGTTGTTGGAATATGGCTGAAAAACCCTCCATCACAAGCAAAAACAGATAAGGAGACGGGGGATCACCCTGTCTCAAACCTCTCTTTCCAAGAAAATAACCCACAAGTTCACCATTGATGACTATGGAATACATAGCAGTGGACACACATTGTTTGATCCACTTGATGGACAGATTAGGGAACTCCAAAACCTTTAATACTTCTAAGAGAAAATCCCAGGCAACTGAGTCATAAGCCTTCATAATGTCAAGCTTTAAAGCACAACTTGGAACCCAAAAATCCTTATGATAATCTTTCACTAATTCCTGCTTGAGCAAAATATTGTCCACTATGGATGTCCCCTTAATAAAAGCAGACTGATTAGGGCTAATAAGAAAAGGTAATAGGGGTTGTAGCCAAGCTACAAGGATTTTAGAAATGCACTCACGTCTTGTGAAGTTTCACCGTGCCCCTCAGCTATGAGGTATCCTCTTTCGGTATGGGTGGTTTTAAGAAAAACAAAATAATAAGGGCATTAAGTGGAGTCATGGAAAGAGCCCAGGCAAGCCCGGTCCTGAGATTTTTGAGGCCCTAAATAAGTTTAGAAAATGAAGCCTCTCATTGTTCTTATATGTATTAGTTGTTCAATTGGAGAAGGAAGATAGTATTGTGGTTCAGTGGCACACTACTTGTAACGGATTTTGGAACCAAAGGTCACGAGTTTCAGCCTCAACACCATCAATTTGAAACCATTTTTTTGTACAACTTCCAAAATGCTTGCATATAAAAATTGAAGGCAGCAAGGATCGATCACACCATTATTGGGCCAAAAATTGGAGGTCCTAAGCGGTCGCCTTGTGGGCCTATGTCCAGGGCCGGGCCTCAGCCCAAGGCATCAAGCAGAGTTAATGGGCACCCCTAATCCCGCTAAGTGGGACTCACGGTGCCCTCATGCAGTCCGTTGAGGTTGGGTGTTCTGTCACCTCTCCGTCTCACCCGAACTGTGAGAGAAGGGCATTCGTTTAGGCAGGCAACTCGCATCTAGAATGACTAGAGTTGAATACCAATTGTTGTCTATTGCTGATGTCTTGAGGCTTACTTCATGTGCCCTGGAAGCTTCTAATGAGCACCTTTCTACCCCTTCAAATTTTGGTGTGGTGTGTGTCGGGACGGATGGAAGCAAATGTCTAAAAGTGCTAAAAATTGGTCATTTAAGGAGAACCAATAAGTCACAAAAGTTTACTGCAAGAATAACAAACGCAAGTTTTTTTTTGAATAAAAATAAATTTTAAAAGTTACTTTTAGCACCTTGACTTATTTTGAGAAACTCAATCTTAATATGTTTAAAGAATTTTTTAAAGTTACTTAGCTCCCTTCGCATAAATTTTTCGATCTTTTTGACGGAATCTTTATTGTTGCTCTTAACTTTGACTAATAGGTTTGGATCAAAATTTTGTGGTTATTCTTTAGTCTTGAGGAGGGGAGTCAAAAAAGTAAAAAAGTTGAAAAAAATTCACTAAAGACAATAAATGTTCGACAGTCATTTAGTATCTTTAACATCATCTTACATGAGGGTTTTTTTTCTAGTTATTAGTCTATATTTTTATGCCTTTCTAATTTTCTTCATCAAGACGAAATGAATAATATGATTTGAAAATTATGGCGTAAATCTTTGGAAAAAATAACTAAAAGTTGAATAATGCCTTCTATTTTTTATTATTATCAAAAACCAATTTAGTCAAAACTCAAAGTGGGGAGAAAACAAATGGAGTGGTAGCTTGCATTTGATGCGGGTTTAAATCTCACTAATTATAATTAACAATGCTTGAGGGGGAAAAATGGGCAAAAAATATGGGGTTAAAAGAGAAAAGATTTTTTTTTGTCGTAAATTGAAAGCGAAAAAAAGATTTAGGTACAAATAAAACCAGCAAAGACAATCCAAAATCCAAAAAATCGCAATTACCAATGGATAAGAGCATCTCTGGTCCTAACCTTTTTTTTTTAACGTCAAAAATTGTCTAAATCCTCAGTTTGGATAGAGTGATCTCCAATAGAAAACCCAATTTTCACCCCAAATTTATTTCTTTTTAAATTACGAATGGCATATATTTAAATAAGTAGATGATAGATTCAACTCTGACGAAGCTCCAGTGATCCTCCAGAAGCTCCAGCGACCCTCCAAAAGCTCCGGCGAGTAACCAGCAACCCTAAAGCAGATCCGACAAAGCTCTGACATCCAATTGAAAGATTCGGTGAAGCTCTCTCATCATTTCAAGACAATCGGCGAAGCTCCACCATCCTATTGAGATGTCTGGTGGAGCTCTGGTGAAGCAAGGTAGATGCGGGAAAAATGGGTAAATGTTTGGAGTGTCCGCAAAATGGGGAAAGAAATTGGTAAAACCCAAAAATGGGTAAGGATTTGGGTAAAGATTGGAGATGAATTTTTGATATTTTTCCACAATTTGGGGTAGGGTGATTTTATTGGCAACCCGTGAATTGCTACATGAATCCCCTCATGCATAAAGACAATCTTGCCCTTTAAATTACTCATCTTCTTCTTCTTCTTCCCCTCTTCTTCTTCTAGGTTTTCAATCCTTCATTCTCTTCAATACTCCTCAATACCAATCAAAACTAAATACATTCCTCCTACTTTCTCATATCTCTCAACAAAAACACTGATCAATCTCACTCATTATTTTTTGAAGAAGAAATTTTGGAGAGTAATGGAGGAACTTCAAACTCCACTAATAGAGAAGATCGAAGCGATGCAAGAAGCACGGAAGTGGAGAGTGAAATTTTTTTACCAAAAAACAAGCCAAGAGCTAACCCATTAATTTGTAGAAGAGGTCTACGTTCGCATTGGTTTCGGTAGCACAGTCCCGAAAAACATCCATATTTTCTGTAATTAACTATCGAAATTGTAATAGAAATTCAGTAGCTAAACCCCGAAATATATATCAAAGTTGGGGAGTTAACGTCCAAACCATGTTTCGACTTATAATTACCAACAAAGGTTACGTTTTTTGGGAATTGTTTACCAAATATAGTGAAGAAATTCAGTATTCAATTCCCGTTAGGATCCATTTTGGTGATATCTTTTCTAAAATTATGATCAAATCATTACCAATTTTCCAACCTTCTCAGTCCAATTCAGAACACCTTTACATATGCAAATTTATAGATATATTTATACATATGTACATACAAGAGGATGGCGTGGTCTCTGGTCGTGCACTACGAGTGGTGTGGTGGTCGCGTACTGGTGTGGGAGCCTGGGAGGGGCAGTTGGTGTTGACTGTGGGTGTATGTGTGGAATGGGAGGTGATTTCAAATTTGGCGAAAAAAAATATTGTAAAGGTATTTTGGGAAGTTTACTAGGTTTTACGTAGCAAATAAAGAGATCTGCCACCTCAGTTGGGTTGTATGCAGCAATCGGGTTATATGTAATACAAAAACGGGTTGCCAATAGAACCACTCTTTTGGGTATGGCTCTCAAAATGGGTCAAGATTAGAGATGCCTGTAAGGAACAATTACTATTAAGGTCAAAAAACAAATATTTATTACCATTAAGGTCAATCACTCTTTTTTAATTACTATTAAGGTTAGTCACTTTTTTTTCTTCAGAAAATTACCAGTAGGTCTAGAAAACCAATCCTTAATTCCCACTAAGGATACACTCAATTTTTAATTACCTCTAAGTACAAGTTCACTAGTAAGATTACCCTTCTACCCTTCAAATACAAATTTACTTTTTACTCAACCTCCCACTCCCCACCTTCATCCACCATCCACTTCCAGCCGACAACCACTTCCGGCCGACGACTACTTCCGTGTCCTCATCCATCATTTCATTACCCCACCCTCTCTCTTCTCTCTCTCTCTCTCTCTACATCTCTCATACGGAAGAGGAACAGAACAGCAGCAGCACAGCTTCGCTGAAAAACAAGCTGAAGCAAACCCTATGCCTCTCCTCCTACTGCTTTCCCACCACCAACACTGACAGAACACTGCCCTCCGACGACTTAACGTGGCTGCTGGAGATTCGAAGCAAGTGCCGCCATCTCATCAACCGTATCGACCGATCAACCGGCGGTAGACCGCCCCTCCTTCCAGGGTCCAAATTCGCACCTGCGAATTTGTGCTCCCGAGGTGCGAATTTGTATAGTGGGCATGATTGGACTTCTTCTCTACTTCTAAGCTCTCATCTTCAAGGTATCACTTTAATTCTTCCCCTTTTTTGCTCAAGTTCGCACCTGCGAATTTGTATTTGCACTGTGAATTTCAGAAATTCGCACCACTGCGAATTTGTGGAAAAATTTGCATCCATGCGAATTTGGGAATCCAATACTACTGGACCACAGTCGTCACCATCACTGCCTCATCGACCTTCGACAACGAGAACCCCATTACCACAGTCATATCGAACGTTATTTGTGAATTCGAGACCTCCATCGTCAGAGTGATCGGGACCAGTCGTCAGGCGCTCTCCTTCGCCCACAGGTAATTTTTTAAAACGTTTGTTCTTCGTCTTCGTCTTCGTCTCCGTCGCCGTCCGATCGACGGTTGGTCGGCTGGATTTCGACCTTTTCTAATCCCTGTGGTTTATGTGACTGTCAATTGTCCAGGTACGGGAGGAGCTAGTTTTCTGGTCTTGATAGAGGAGAAAGAACACGAACGGCGCCTAAGGGTATTATTGGTATTTGCTTTTGTTTTTCCCTTACACGTGCAAATTAAATTTTTGCTAGATCCGGAAGGAATAATGAGTCACCCACTAGACCGGCCCGTAAATCCCTCTTTTTTTTTTTTGGGTTGAAGCACTTAGAGTATCAAGTTTAGGTTTTGGAGTGCATTTTCCTATTATAGGGTTTTAGTGGTTTAGACACTTTTATGGGGTACCTTAGGATTTAGGCACTTTCATAGGGTAGCCTAAGATTTAGGTTTAGACACTTTTATAGGATACCCTAGGGTTTAGGTTTTAGGGTGCACTTTCCTATTATAGGGTTTTAGTGGTTTAGACATTTTCATATAGGCTATGCTAGAGTTTAGGCACTTTCATAGGGTACGCTAAGGTTTAGGTTTAGACACTTTCATAGGGTTTGGGGTTTTAAAATTAAAAGTATAAAATAGAGAGAGAGAGAGAGAGAGAGAGAGAGAGAGAGAGAGAGAGAGAGAGAGAGAGAGAGAGAGAGAGAGAGAGAATGGTCCAATCCCGTTTCTGAGCACATGTAGTAGAACAATGATTATGCTGTGCACTAGGTGCATGGCACTGTCCCATGCACTCATCCGACCGTCCATTGCGAAAATGCACGGCTCGGATCAAATTCAACCCCATTTGAGTGTCATTGCTTGGATTTGATCCGAAAGCTATACATTTTCACAACGAATGATGCCGGATGGACGCATGACACGGTCATATGCACTTATTGCACAACAAAGACCCCTTGTTGTGAAACAGTGGAGTTATTGGTGCATTTTTAACTTTTTGAATGAGTGCGTGGGAAACAGGCCGGCTTGTACTTTACCCATATTCTAAAGCCTAACCCGAGCCCATTGGGTTTAGAGTAGACTCGGGCCTCTCTCGTCCAATTTTTTTGGGAGAATGACCGAAAAGTGGTAAAAGGGGCAAATTATTCCAAAAACATGGGCATGGTTTCCTAAATTCCCAACTCATGAGAAGGAAAATTTTAATTCCACATACATGGAAAATTATCAATGGACTGTCCAAAATACCCCCGTCTATTTTTTTCTCTCTACAAAGCTTCCTCGAAACCAGACAATACTTCCTCGATGAGATTAGCGATTTCTACACCAGATCAAAACGAACCCCGTCCCGCTAGACCCATAAACCCCTTGATGCTGCCATCGCCTTGTTCTCTCTCCATCAAAACTTCGGCTTCAAAATAAATTCTGATTCTACATCTATTACAACAGCATCAGGTAGCTATCATATGCACCCTCTTTTTTATTTCATTTTTTCTCTCTTTTTTTTTATCCGCGATTTTTATCTTTTGCTGAAAAAAAACCTGCTCATCAGTTGCTCTTCCTTTTTAATTTTGTTATATCTTCACATAATTCCTCTGAAAAAGAATAAAAAGAGGAAAAAGAATTTCGTTTTATTATTTTGGTGCAATGTATGGAAAAAGAATTTCCCAGTTCTCGAAGGGCGCCATATTTTTTTATTCCCAGTTTTATTATCTTTTCTCCTTGTCATGAATCTGGTCATTTCCAAAAATCTTCCCATGACATTGGCATTAATACTTTTAAAAACCATATTTTGGTCATTTCCCCAATTTTTTTCCCCTTGACATTGCCTGTGTTAACTGTTAACGGTTATATATAGGTTCGACGCCCCAGAAAATTCGAACTCAGACATTCTCCTGGGAAGCCAGGAACTACCGATCTGCCGAAGGCCATAGCCGATATCGTCCCCAAAATCCGAATTATTTGCGCTTCAATTTACTTTAGGATTAGGGTTTTTTTCCCTCACAATTTGTCCGTGATTGACAATCGAGGCTTCTCCGTTGAACCCCTTTCTTCAATTTCCTTCACAATGTAAGTTCGAAACTGTATTGAAATCCTCCGCTTTTTTATTATTATTCTGAAGGTTGCAGTTCTTTTAGGTTTTTGAATCATTCTGTGTTCGTATTGTTGTTGATGGTGCTTTGAATGTTTGCTTCAGGGGAGCTGTTAAACTTGAACTTCGATGTCCAAAAAGTTTCGGTGGAGTCATGATTGATCCACAGCCAGATTGGAGTTTCGACACTCTCTTGTCAGAGTTGAGTTCGATAGAAGAGAAGCTTAATATATCTCCACCGTTTCCTTTACCTTTTACCAAAATGAAGTCCAGGTACTTTTCATATTTCTACTTGCTTGTCTTTTCTATTGTGAACTGGACTTACTTTTCTTTTCATTCATGCAATTTCCAGAATTTTTTGGTAGGTCACCATATGTGATGATAAACATCTTCCTTTCTTAGCTATGATTAATAACCTACTGTGAAATATTAGATGATGTGAATTTTTCATGACCCGGTCCCTCTGATCCTCTTACGAAAGTTAGGTTCTAAGAAGCACTGAAACGGACGCGAGACATAGCAATTTTAAATAAATACGCGCAGGGACACTACAAAAAATGTTCACTACAGAAAATTGGCCTAAAGGCCAAGTTTGGGGCTTTAAAGGGTGTTTAGTCTAGCCTAACTTACTTTAAAGCCTCCAATACATTGATGTGAAATTTTTGAGAGTTCAAGGATAACACTAGAAAAAAATGCCCTTAATGATAAAAAAAATTACAAAAGCAAAGCTGGCCGGTACAAACTACAGCCAGTCACTTTTTTTTCCCTTTGCTGCTGCCAGCCTAAAGAAATCCTGTCGTCACTTTTCCTTGCTGCCCCGTCACTCTCTCTCTCTCTCTCTCTCTCTCTCTCTCTCTCTCTCTCACACACACACACACACACACACACACATGCTTGGGTCCTTGGTGGAACAAAATTAATTTTGTCTCTTTAATTTTGGGATTGTATTCGATTTTAGGGTTCAATTTTAGGGGGGTTAGGCTCTTTGGGGTAGTAGGTTTAGGCACTTAGGGTGCACTTTCCAATTATAGGGTTTTAGTGGTTTAGGCACTTTCATAGGGTACCCTAGAATTTGAGGCACTTTCATAAGGTACCCTAGGGTTTAGGTTTAGGATTCAGTTTCCAATTATAAGGTTTTAGTGGTTTAGGCACTTTCATAGGGTACCCTAGAATTTTAGGCACTTTCATAGGGTACCCTAGAATTTTAGGCACTTTCATAGGGTACCCTAGGGTTTTAGGTACTTTCATAGGGTACCCTAGGATTTAGGTTTAAGCACTTTCATTAGGTTTGGGCACTTTTATTAGGTTTGGGGGTTTGGGCACTTTCATTAGGTTTGGGGGGTCTAGGCACTTTCATGGGCTAGCGGGGGCATTTTTGGAATGTGTAAAAGATTTGTCCTCTAGGCATTAAGGAATTAGTTTGTGTCCTATTTTCATGATTAACTCCTATACTATGTCCTTCTCGAAGAAAGACCCTATTTACTAATATGTAGGGGTAGATATTTAGTCATTATTTATGTGAAGATTGCATACAAGAAAAACCCAGAACTAATACTCCAACATCTTTGCTACTCTTATTGTTGTCTTTTTAAAAGTCAAATGAGGGTTTTATTTTACCAGAATTCATGTATTCACACTTTTTCCCCTTATATTTTTGGAATATCATACCCGGAATAAGCTTTCAATATTATGATCCCTGTCGTGTTTCCATCCGCTTCCAAGTTGAGATACAGTGTTCCGTGTGTCCCTTTCTTAAAAGATAACCACTTGGCGTGTCCCATACATGTCCCGGCATGTCGCGTATCCCTGAGTGTCCAACACAGATACATCAGGCTGGTAGGAGCTATGAAGCACGGATACAGATACGATATGATATGGATACCTAGATACGTACTTTTTCTAAAAAGTCGGATATGATACGTTGGGGGATACGTTGAATATAAAAATACAAAATTAAATATTATATATATATATATATATATATATATATATTTAATTTTGGGAAATGATTTTTCACACCCCCCATTTTACAATCCACACTCCCTTTTTGCCTTTATCTTACATGAATTTACAATATTGCCTTTGGTCAATACACCTTTTCCATACATCCAAGAGTAATATTGTAAATTCACGAAGATAAAGACAAAAAAGGGAGGGTGGATTGTAAAATGGGGTGTGTGAAAATCATTTCCCTTAATTTTTAATTCCTAAAATTCCATTACACAAGTTCACGATTATATATATACACACAACGTTAGTGAGGGACGAGAGAGATGAGGGGGAGAGAGCAGAAGCTATGTCGATCGATTTGGGAGAAAACACATGTAAAGCCCTAATTACCCTTTTAACCCCCATATTTCAAGTAATAATACATTTTCCCCGCGCGTCCGAGACGTATCCTAGGTATCCAAAACGTATCCGAATACCAAAAAAATAAATTTAAATTTTGGATACTTAAAAAAACGTAACGGATACGTATCGGGAGTCTATCCGAGAGTATCGGTATCCGATACGGATACGATACGTGATACGGAGGCCAAAATAGAGTATCCGTGCTTCATAGGGTAGGAGTGTCGGAGCTCCAATGGTGAGATCACAGTGAAGAAACTTATTTTGATTTTATTCTTGCAGTTGTCTTAATTTGTACTTAGATCACCAGATTTGATGAAGAAGTCTGATCCTTTAACCAGAGTGATTGAAAAAAATTGACTTCTCATCTTATCGAGATAATAACAAGTTTTTCACCAAATTTGGTGAGCCGAGAAAGAAGTTTTTGTTTTGGGTATAAGCTTGTAACTTTTTAAAAGATTTGACAACCTGTTTATAAGAGGAAGGCTTGGAGAATTCGATCAGTTCATCAAAAATAGTTAAATTGCGTAGGATAAGGTAGGATTTTTTTAGGAGATTTGATGGAGAATCTCTCAAGTGGTTCATGTCAAATCAAGGTTTTAACCAAAATGTATGCGGACTTTTTGGAAGGAAAGAGTAAGGATTGGAGATTCCTCAGTGAGTCTGAGTGTTAATTATTTGGTTAATGCTTTGCTTATTTACTACTTGTTGTTTAATTAGTAGAACTACCTGATTATTTTGCTTACCGCATCAGAAATCATTACGTAACTGGCTGATTGTTTTCAGGGAAGTTTCCTCTGCAAAGTCTGTTGAAAGGAGAGCTTTTGTTATGCGCATCGATGAGATGGAGGACGTTGAAGGAGACTGTGAGGTGGAAGCTCATGGCCAACTTATTGTTGCTGGGAAAAGATTTACCTGTGATGAGTTTTACGTCAGGTGCCTGATTATATTTCGTTTGTGTGGTTGAACGTTATATGAAATTCTTAAATAGCCCTAGAAGTCCAAGAAAGAGCATGAAATAGCTGTAAGCAATAAAAATGAAGAGGATGCATAATTAGTAGTGATGTGTTACTTGGAGTTTCATGCGAGGGTGTCGTGGGATGTGTAGTTGATAACAGAGGCAATAGTTTATAGTTTTGGAGGATTTCAGGGTCTTCGAATTACAAATTTTGACAGTAGGTTGAGTATTTTGAGGAACTTTATTGCTTGTCCCTGAAATAGTACAAAATGAACTATCATGTTGTCAGATGAGGGAAGTGGAGGAAGTAACGCTGACAGTTTTATTGATCTAATTGCTCGCAAGTATTGAATTTGGATGTTAGAGTCAAAATGTATCCAAAGGACGGGATGCATCATCTATTTTCTTGTTTTTTAGTTATCTCCCTCGCCCCCTGCCCCCTTCTCTCTTTCTAATATCTTTAGTGTAGTATATAACGATTACCATACCCATTTATTTCTTCAGTGACAGCGATGATTCCGAAGTTGAGTCGCCATCCGGATTGCCATATCCTTTGATGGACAAAGTAGGATTGGTAGAAGGTGCATTGTTCGAGCTCACCCATGAACATCAGCTTAGTCTTACGGTGCGTTAGGTTGTTGGCATTTTATTGTTCATTTGGATTTATTTTTCAGTGTGTAAGGTTGTTAGATATGTGTTGCCAAATCTTACATCTGTTCAATACAAAATTGAGCTGTTATTTTTGTGTTCATGTTTGTTAGTTTGTGTTTTGTTTCTGCCCTAGTTCTTAGTAAATGCATAATGGAAATAATATTCTGAATTTTCAATGACTCTCAACCATCGACCCGCTTTTGGAGTGAACTAACACGTAAGATTTCCATGCTTTAGTGTTTCTTGAGCCTCCAATATTGCATCATATAGATATACATGTATGTGTGCATGTGTATGTATTGTTATGTCTGTACACAGATACACACACGCCTATACATTCTCTTTTTTCGGTCTATCTTCCAGATGTCCAAGATATATGTCCTCTTTCAAAAAGTCAAAACCAAATCTTTGTGGATTTCTAAAAATATCTTTTGAAAATGGAACACCTTGAAGAAGTTAAGAGAGGCAAATGTATGCCCTTTCAAAAGTTAGAACTCCCAAGAGGACTAAACTTGTCAGACATTCAGAGTATTTTAATGTATACGTTTATATATATACATGCGCGCAGATATGGAGGGGTGAGAGAGGGATACGTGTATATATACACATGCACAGAATCCTTTTTATAAGTCTGCTCAACCTTTTTTATATGTTTGCATAAAGATGGATTTAAGACATTGCATGGATGTGGCATGCATGGACACTTTGACAAGGTGTGGTCTAAAACAAATGACACAGAGATATGATGGTTGTAACAAAAGGATTTATGAGTGTTACAAAGTTGCTAGTTTCTAGTCTAGTGCATGTTGGCATGGATATGATTCCGTTTTAGACATAGATCTTTTCCATGGTAAATGGCATTTACAAGGTTTCATATAGAATTTCACGCACACTGTGATAGTTTTGTGCACAGTTCTCAGGCAAAATCTAAGTACTAAATGTGCTTCCTAGGTGCATGTCCAACTATGAAGCACCACCACGCCCATGTGGTCATCGTGTGTGTGTTGGAAACATCAGATACATTCTAATGTAAGTATCTAACTAATACAAACTTTCTGGGGTAGCCATGTCTGGGATACGCTTGTCTCAAGTGAGACATGTATTGGGACATGGCAAGGGCCAAGGGGTCAACAGACATATAACAAACTTGATTTGAGGGTCAAATTATTATATTTGAATAGTGTGGAATAAGTAGTATTGGTTACTTTGTCTTGTTGCTTGTGTGGATTAACTTAATGGTCATCAATTTTCATTCATTTTGGAGTTTATGCAACAGTATCCCAATTAATTCTTTGTGCCATGTCCCCATTTTTTTTGGAATTGCCCATCGTTTATCTATGTTCGCATGTGCATCCACATCCCTGTTTCCTGGAGTTCCAATTCATGCCTTACCCAAATTTTAAGCATCCGACACCCATATTTCATTCATTCATTTTGTAGAGTCCATGTTATATAGATTGGCATTGGCATCTTTTGTAATAGGAAAGATCTCTCTTTGTGTCTCTCTCCACATTCATCTTCTCATGATGTATTAACATTCTTTTGTTTTCTGAAACTCCCTGTATTTTTATTTTGCTGATCAACAGGAGGAAGTCAGGAGCCAACGTTTAGCACTGGAGACAGATCTGATCAATGAGAACAAGAAGTATAATGATGCACTCGGTCGAGTCAAGCAATATACTGAAGCACGGCAGGCAATAGAAAGAAGACAGGATCTGCAGCATCAACGTGAGATGTAAGCTCTACTAATCTGATTGTTGGCTCGATTCTAATTTTCAGTTCTTTCTGGTTTACCTTGAAGTTCCGTTTCTTGTGAAGTGTGAATCTAAAAGATACGTGCATTATAACACAGCTTATATCGATATGTGATACTGGTGACTTCGTCTGCCTTAGCCTTATTATTTTTAGACAAGATCTTAATTTTGAAGGAAGTATAAAATTTAGGTATCCAATGTCCTCAGTCTGCCTGTAATTAAATTTCTCAGAGCAATGATCTGCTTCTAATTTGATTCCTTCGTGAGGGCATTCACCCCTTCTATGATTAGCCAGTCTCTTAGGCTTCTCTTTACATTTTCTTCTCTTTTTTTACATCTTATTGCCTATTGAAATATGTTGTGTTTCAGGTTTTGTTTTCCTTTTCTCTTAGGTGGGTTTGGGGTTTCCTTTTCTTTTCCAACCAACAGTTGACCTTTTGGATTGCCTTCCATATGTTTCCATCAAGAAAATATTACGTAGCTTTAGACATGGAAACCGGCAAGGGAGAAGGGAAGCACTCAGGAGGATCTAAGGACATCATTAACTTTGTAGAACTAGTTGGCAATGGTTTTGCATTCATGGTACAAATCGTTTTTTATTTGTTTTATCCTCCGTCTCTATTTTGACTAAGCTAGCTCTGTAATTAACTGCTGAGCATCATGACAGTGGAAACCCCAAATAGCTAACTTTTAGCAACCCAAAGGAAGAAAATCTAACTGCAAGTCGATTGAGACAAAAAAAAAAAAAAGAGTGAATATATAGATAAAGGAAGAAGCATTAAGGTGAAATGCAGTGAGAATAGGTTGCAACCCAAACTTCCCACCAGGCAACCAAACATGAGAGAATTTTTCGAGATTGAATACCTTGGAACTATTGGGAATCTAGAGTAGCAAGACAAAACATTGTAAATTGGAGACAATCATTTCTTTAAATTGCTGGCTTGTATTTCTAATCATGGATGTATTCGAATATGGTTCCTTTCTAAAACTGTTAGACGAGCTGATGTGGTGAGATTAATGTAGGCATTTTTCTGTTGATTAGCTTTTAGTTGGTGTGTCTAAGAAAGCCAAGAAAACTAGTCCTTCAGGTGTCTTATGGGGAGATTTAACAGTGAAAGTGAAGAACGTATTTCTCAATGAGGAAATAATTTGCATACCAACGGTATGGAGCTGGTTTTTTAATATTGTGATGATAGGATGATAGTCAAATGTCTGCCTTGATACAATTGAATGAGCAAAGCCCTACATTTTTGTTGGGAAGTGTTGGTCCAACCTATGTGATCATAGTATGCAATGATAGACAGCTAAAGGTTTCTGAGAGATGTTAATCTGTTGAGAATTTCTCAACTTTAGACCTATCGAAATGTGCTGTTTGATATATTCAGTATGCCGACATTGGTGGTTGATTCCCTTCTGGCTCTACTTTTTCACCTCTAGTTTCTTCCTACAATATGAAAATGAATATAACTTTTACTTTGTGTGAATTGCAGTCAAGAAGCACTAGATAACCACTTGACCGCGGTGCAGAGGGACCACGAGCACAGATCCCAACTAGAAGAAAGAAGAATAAGAGATGATGCAGCTATTGAGGAAGCCAAAAGAAGAGAAAAGGCTTTTTTGGAAGAAAAATTGCGGCAAGAGAAGGTCAGAGACTCGGTTTTTTAACTTGGTTATCCAACTCATCTGGTATAACATCCTTTGACATGAAACACAATGCAGATGGTGCAACTTTCCATGCTATTTGTTCAACTCAACCAAGAAAAAGCCAATTTTATCACCAGGAACCTGTCTTAACAGGGTCGTTTAGGACCCACACCAAGAGAGCAAACTCGGAGTTCAAACAACACCTTGCAAGACATGGCTTTTGCTTGAGTCAACTACATGAATCTTAAACTGTTCAAGTTTTTTCAATTTCTCCTACTATACTTCACTCTTTTAGGGTCATAATTTCAGTTAGAGCACTCGTACATTTTATTTGGACTAAGTCACTCTTCATCATTGGTTCAGCTATGGGTCTGCTTTCTGCATGCTGCATACCACACCGTGT
The DNA here is from genome assembly GCA_016920895.1 of Vaccinium myrtillus. Lineage (NCBI taxonomy): Eukaryota > Viridiplantae > Streptophyta > Magnoliopsida > Ericales > Ericaceae > Vaccinium > Vaccinium myrtillus. Next base: position 15,165,601 of record CM029272.1, on the reverse strand, counting down.
CAATTGGTTTTCTCTCGTTTTATTTGCTACTGGTTCTAATCTATTTTTTCTTTCCTAATTTTGAGTGCCACAATGTGGAACATGGATTTTTTGCTATTGACGAAAAACACATTAATAAACAAATAGGGCTGGCAGAATACATGTAAGTTTGAATTCGAAAAAATCTCTTTGATATTTGCCAGAAGTCATGCCCCTTAGGGCATAATAAGGTCCTAGTCCTAGGAACATTTTTGGTGGTCAATATGGTTTTTGTTTTCTTATTTTTGTGGAATGCCATACACCCACTACCACCCCTCTTTGGTGCAAGTTCCCCTTGCAACCACACCAGATGCCTCTTTTAATGGTTTTTTTTTTATCGCAAAAAGAAATATTATAAATGAAACTCGATAAGGGTACATTGAGAAGGGGGATAGGACATCCAACCAAGGTTGAATGAAAGAAACAACCAAAACAAAGGACCACAAAAAAGCAGCCAAAAACGAACACACCCGAAGCCTCCAAAACCAAAACAACCCCCATAAAGCCACACGACGCCAACCCAAACAAACCACTTCCAAAGGAACGACAACACCCAGAAATCGAAAGCAACCCTTGCCACGTCGAGACACCACCGCAGCCCACCAACAAGAAACAAAAGGAAGCACAAACACACAAAAGAAAACCTCCCAAAACTAAGCCAAAGAGAGTTTATTTGAGGTCAGCTTCAATGCTTCAATCACTTCCTTTAAGATTGCCTCATCCCCCGGAAAAAGGTGAACATCGAGGATTTTCTCCGTGACTTTAGAGGCTAAGATTTGTCCTCCACCCTTTTCTCGAAGCTACCAACTTCTTCTTGAGTCAAAGACTCAAATGCATGGGAAGAGACTGACTGCTTCTTCTAATATTCTTCGGACCCAACTTCGAAGGATTAAATCTCCCCAAGGGAATAGCTTTCCTACGAGCTCCTTGTTTGGTGCGTTTTTTCTTCTTGCGACGTTTGAGCTCCACATACTTAATAAGAGGATCGGCAGAGATAAGATCGATGCAGTCATCATCATCCTCCAAAACTTCTATAGGATCTGCCATATTCACCATAGAATTTGCCACCTCCTCCTTAGATTCATCCACATCATCACAGTCAATAACAGGAGACTCTTCCACCACATCTAAATCCTTAACCAATTTGTGAAAGATACACTCAACTTTTGTAACTATCCGGTCTTGAATGGATTGAGCAATTGATTCCACCACTAGCGAATTTAAACCCACCAACGAGTCTAAACCATGAAGAGAATTTGAGATAAACTCATTATTGCCCTCATTGGCCCCCACTGACCCACAAGATCTTGCTATAGCCTCACTTGGGGGAGTAACCCCCAAATCCAAAGAATTCTCCAGATCCTTCTTTACTTGAGAACGAGCCAACGAGCCTCCATTTCACCTTCTTCCATGGATTCATATACTATAGTCTCATTCACATCGTTTGCAAAATTCTGCTTTATCTCACTCACTTGCGTTCGAGGTTGCAGTTGAGAATCTCCTCACCAAACGGGGATGAAATCTTAGATTATTCGTAAAAAGGTTCTACACATTCTTCTCCCCAAACCTTAACCTCGTAGTTTTTGCCACTCACCCGAATATTAAACCATTCATCTATAGAGGAATCCTTCTCTGTTGAAATCAACATTCTTCCAATTTCGAATGACTTCTCGTTAAGAGAAACATCATCCAAAGCTAAGAAATCACCCCAAAGTTCTCCAATCTGTTTGAAAGTATTAGAGTACCACGCATTTACAAGCACACCTCTGCGGTTAATCCAAACAATCCTAGAATGACTCGCCGCCTCCCCATTCCATGGTTTGATCATATCAAACCAGATTTTGACATCCAAGTTGGCCACCAGATTATCCCTCGCAGCCTTATCCTCAAAAGTGAGAATCATGAATAAACCACCTAAAGATCTTATAAGAACATCCTCACAATGAATACTTTTAAGGGCATTCAAGACAAGTTCAGGAGAAGAAGGATTCTTAAGTTTCACCACAGCACTCCTTGACAGCCAAGAGTAACCATGAGGCCTCACAACAATGGTAGGTCTAGGAGAACCAGTAGTTTGAGCTATGGAGTTGGATCTATTCTCAACCTCATTCTGATTGCTGCCTAAAGTCGTGATAAAAGGAGGTGTCTTCTTTTGTTGAACGTCGTCAGCAAAGGATCTCGAATCAATCTGAAATTTCTCTGAAAGAAAACCCTCTCCCATAGGCTTAGTATCATGCGTTTTAGCATTGAAGAAATCCTGTTGATGATCATTCTTCTATGCTACATTCTTTCTGCCGAACCTAGCCATCTTTACCACAAGACCCCTGTTATCGATCCATAAACCGTTTGCTTTGTCGATAGCAACCCTAGCTTCCTCCTCATAATCATAGCGAACAAACCCAAATCTACACCCAGAAATTCTGCTTCTCTTCAATGGAATAAAAGAATCCTTAACCTGACCAAATTTAGAGAACAAATTCCTAAACCACGGACCAACATCCTTTGGCAGATTATAAACAAACAGAGTAGTTTGGCACCTGTGCATCAAAGGGGTAGCCATACATGCCTACGGAAGAAAATACCTGTAGAAGCCAAGGAAGAAAACTATGCAAACCCAGATCCGAACTCGCCAAACAGACAGCGAAGGACGAACAGTGAGACGAAGCACCACAGGAGGAGGAGAGGAGAAGAAGATCGGAATGGAGATAGTCGCTGGAGAAGGACGATCGGCGAGATGGAGCTTCGCTGGAGAAGGACAATCGGCGAGATGGAGCGTCGCTGGAGAGACGATCGGTGAGAAGGAACGCTGCAGAAGAAGGGGAGGAGAAGAAGATCGGAACGAGGTAAGAGAGGCGGCGGCCGGAAAAAATAGGGCAGAGCAAGGTGGTGGCGGCTAGGGTAGGCATATCGCCTCATTTCGCCAGTCTCTTTTCAACCCCCTCTTTTAATGGTTTTAGTTCCATGGAAACTATATAAGAATCACAAAATAGGAAAACGTTAGAACCATCGTAACAACACGACATCCATTAATACCTTTTCAGTCAGAACCATCGTAACAACACATGCCACAAACGCGGACTATGATGTCAGTAACCATCGTATCAACACATCCACAAAGGTTTCTTCGACATCCGCTAGAACCTTTTCAATCAGAATTTTTCACACATACTGAAATTCTGTTTTTCAAAGAAACTATACGGGACAAAGATGCCACTGTTTTTTGATCCATGCCTTCGTGTGGAAGATGGTTGTTCAAATATAATGCATTTCAGGATCATATTGTTCTCGTTTGCCAAAGATATTTTGTTTCCTGTGTGCACTCATGAGTCATGACTCTATCAGGTTGTGATTGTTATGATTCGTTGTAGACTCATTCCTGTTTTTTGCCCTCAATTGGTTTGCTCTAGTTATCATGTACATCTACTTCCCGATAGACTGGAATTTCTATTCGTAACACGAACACAATAGTATATTTTCTTTTACATATGGATTATTGAGTTTGTATTTTTCAATGCAGGCTAGACTTGAGGCTGAAAATAAGAGAGCTGAAGAAGCAAAAGCAGCAGCTGTGGAAGCTGATAGGAAGGCGGCAAAAGAAGCTGCGGAAAAAGTTGCTAAGGAAGATGCAGCTAGGGCTGCTGCCACTGCTGTAGCTGCTTCAGGGGTAGCTATTAGGGGCCAGACAGGTGCCAGCTCGGTAATTGTGAATGATGAATCCAGCGAATTTAGTTCTGACAGAGTAAAAGAAGTTATACAAGCAGGTATGTCAGCTACAAATCTTGTGATATTTCTATGACGCAAGACCTTATCCTCACTGTTCTATGTGTTGTTTTATTTGCCATAACTCATCCTTTTTAACCTCCAACTGGACCTTTTTAACCTCCAACTGGAGTTCGTTGAGTGATGGCTCTCATTAGTTTATGCCACTTGCTGCTGAAGCCAAAGAAGAGTAACGCATGTTTTCACTTGCATTATTCTATCTAATGTGAAGTCTCCTATTACGCACAAGTCATGATGGTTTCTTTTTCTACCCGAGTCTGTATTTTTTTGCCCACTTTTTGTCCTTGTAGTCTTCCTCAAGTAATTAGGTAACTCAGTTTATTCTGTAGAAGGTAAGCAAATCCTGCTTCAATTGATGGATGTGCTCTAAATTTTGTTTCCACGTCCATTCAAAGTTTTATTCTTATACGGAATTGCAGCTGACCAATCAATTTGGTTGCAGGAAATATACTCAAGTGTGCAGAAAGTGCTATGAAATTAGAGGAAAGAAGACAACAGATTTACAAGGAAGTAGCCATTAAAAATGAGGAGCTGGGATTGGGTTCTCGCAGCGTAAGTGATAGTCTGAAAGTCTTCAGACTTTGAATCTCCAGATAGTTTAGAATGGATCCTTTATTCATACGAATATTTTAGAAGTGTTTTTCTGTTCTGGTTGGTCTTGTGCAACTTCTGCTAATATTGAGCATCATATCGTATTTACTCGCTGATATTATCTGATACCAAAAAGGATATTAAACTACAGCTCTTAAGCTGAACACTAGATATATGTTGCCCTGCTAGTACTAGATTCAGTTTATGTGTTCCCTTTCATATTGGATTGTAGGTGTATTATTCTCCTTGTACAGACTTATAACCTTGCTATAGATTCCTCGTATTAGTGTCATATTAGAATTCAGTTGGTTTTTCAATTCCTGTATTTGTATACTGAATCATGTCTTTATCTACTTTCATTAAGCCGCTTCACATTCACAGGACCCCCGCATCCATGGATCAAATATAGAGAAACTTTTGCAAAAAATACAGAGACTGGTCAAACAAATTGGTGGTTCGAAGGATACTGTAAGGTGAGTTGAATTCTTCCAACTATGATAACTCTCAGTTGCTGTAGTCATTAGATATTCCATTCTGCATGCAAGATATATTGTTACTTCAATTCATTGATGCAGGGATATTCAGATACGATATATGCCCTTTGTTAGTAAAGGGTTGGATGGGATTTGAACCTATAATTAATTTTACTCAATAAGCAAGGGTTATGCACTAGAGCTCATTATAGTTCTCAAAGTGGTGCAGTATCCATCGCTAGAGATGGGGCTGCAAGCGAACCGAGCTATTCGCGGGCTTCGAAGCTGAGCATCTTGTTACAAGACTACTTAATCAATGTGGGACAAAGACTAAACGTTTCTAACACTCCCCCTCAAGCTGGAGAATAAATATCACAAAAACCCAGCTTGTTACATAACAACTCTGAACGCGGTTTAAACAAAGATGGAGTAGCCAACACTCCACTGTCTATCTTTTCTCAAACAATATGACAGTCTACTTCAATATGTTTGGTTCTCTCATGAAATACCGGATTTGATTATCACACTACATAGGGATACGTAATTGACACCAGATCCTAACTCATCAAGTAAAGCTCGCAGCCATATAATCTCACAAGTTTTGTGAGCCATGGATCAATATTCTGCTTCTGCACTAGACCTTCAACAACCGTTTGTTTCTTGCTTTTCCATGTGATTAGATTTTTTTTTTGGATAATATGTGATTAGATTGCCACCAACAAAAGTACAGTACTTAGTTGTTGATCGTCTATCATCAGATGGTGATCCTGCCCAATCAGCATCAGTAAATGCCTCAACACGCAAATGATATTCAATCTATAAAATAGACCACGTCCAAGATGAGCCTTAACATAGTTCACAATAGGAAGACAAGCTTCCCAATGTGGAACACAAGGAGCTGACATAAACTGACTTACCATACTATCAGCGAATGAGATAACTGGACGAGTATTGGTAAGATAATTCAACTTTTCAACTAAGCAACGATATTGGTATCGATTAGAAAATATCTACCCCTGATCAACACAAAGTTTGACATTTGGATCCATAAGGGTCTCCACAGGCTTTGCTCCCAATAAACTTGTCTCCTCTAGAATATCCTATGAAGCATTGACACTTCTAAAGGTCGCCGTATTGAAGTGTCAGACACGGGGACACGGCGAGACACCTACAGGACATGGTAGGGGTCAAACTGTAATTTTTTTAAAAAAATTTGGTGGTCAATCTATAATTTTTAAATTTTCCGGGGTCAAATTGTATTTTTTTGGGTCAAACTGTAATTATTAATCTTTAAAGTTTTATTTTTGCAATATACATGTCCCTTTTTTCAGAATTTTCGTGTCCGTGTCTGTGCTACATAGAGAATGTCCAATGCATAGTACTTCCTCTAGAAGACAGAGTGATTCCAAATTTTAATACAGCATCACTGAACCTACCAAATCATGCTCAAGGTGACTGTTTTGGACCTGTTTGATAAGAGAGATGGAGCATGGGATTGGATTACCAATCCTGTGGGCCCATTAATTTTCATGTTTGGTGTGCAATTTGAGGACTAGACTAACAGTCCCATGGGACTACGAAACCCCCATTTTCATGGGATTGGCCAACCCAAGGGGGGTTGGGTATTATGAAACCTATCCCACGGGATTGAGTCTAGAAAGACAACATTGTCCTCTTCCTTTTCGTTTATTTCCCCATTTCGCACCTCTGGTGCTGCTCTTGCTTTTCGTTCATTTGTTTTCACCTTTTTTTTTTTATAATTATGCTGTTGCTTTTCGTTCATTTGTTCTCTTTTTTTTTTTTTTTGCTTGTGATTCTAAAATTGTTTCTACATCAAGTATCTAGGTAAGAATCAAGGATTAAGCTGTTCTTGGCTTTCGTTTTTTTTTTTCCTTGGATGATATGAAGTTCACATAAATCACAACTCATTACTATCGTCGTTCAATCTGTTGTATTCAAGTTACTTGTTGATTCATTTTATCCATTGGAAATCTGGACAAAAAAAATATTATTCTTCATTTGAAATCTGGAAAAAAAAAAGGGGGGGGAAAATTTGCCATTGAAATCTGGAAAAAAAAAAAAAAAAAAGCTTCCAAATAAATATGTTATGTGGTCAAATGGTTCTTGAATTTGGTCAAAGGGAAATTCATGGTTTGCCTCCCTATAACCTGGTAATGAAAAATGGTGTTTCCATGTAAGGGTAGAAGTGGAACAAATTATTTTAACTCAATCCTATTCTATGCAAAACAAACATGTTATTAGTAATCCCATGATCTAATCCCGTGCAAAACAAACATGAGGGAAGGATTCATCTCCTCATTAATAATCCCACCTCATTACCAATCCCAATCCCAATCCCAATTCCACCTTATTACCAATCCCTCTTAAACGAAACCTCGTATCAAACGGGGCCAATCCCATAGTATTTCCTCTAGAAGACAGAGTGATTAGAGTGAGATCGACGCATACCAAATTTTAATACAGCATCACTGAACCTACCAAATCATGCTCAAGGTGACTGTTTTGGACCATAGAGTCTTGCGAAGACGACACACTTGAGAATGCTCTATTGAGCAACAAACTCAGGAGGTTACTCCATATATATCTCCTCGAGCAGATAATTGTGTAAGAAAGTATTCTTGACATCCAATTGAAACAAAGGCCAACCAAGGTTGGTGGCAAGAGATATAAGAACCCTGATTGAGTCGATCTTGGAACTAGCGAAAAAGTCTCGGCATAATCAACCCCATATGTCTGTGTATAGCCTCTGGCGACAAGAAGTGAAACCAAGTCCCTCCATTGTTGTTTGCCGCTCAGACAAATGAATAGCCTCCTGTACAGTGTCAGGGACGTATATAGAAGAAATTGACAAAAGCACGAAGAGAAGGAGACAGGTGATCATAAGAGACATGGTGAGAAATGAGATGAGAAAGCAAGGGTGAGCAATAGGAAGATCAAGATCATATAACAAAGGAGAAACTACCGGATTTGGGACGGAAGAGGTATTGAGGCAGGCGCTGGGGAAGCTAGCGGTACTTTGGGCCAACGAACGTAAACTAACAAGGGTTTCACACTAGAACCACAACCACTGAACCCATAATCACAACCACCAAAACCATGACTATTGAACCCAGAATCACGACCACAACTATTGAATCTAGAATCTCGTTTGCAACCACGGCCACGGCTAGATCCAAAACCTCCAGAAACAATGGAAGCTAATACAGGGTCAGCAGATGGCCCAAACATAGAGATAGAGGACTGGCGAAGTCGACTAAAGACCTCGCTGAGAGAAGGTAGCTCTTGAGACCCTAGAAGCTGATGACCAACATAGTCATAAGAGGACGACACCCCAGATAGAAACCGAGCAACTTGCATACTCTCCTGCTGACGCTGCATAGCCTGGATGTCAGAAGAAATTGATTCACAAATATTGAGCTCCTTACAAAGACCAGAAATCTGAGCATAATAATCCTCCAAAGATAAAGTACCCACAAAACTAAGCATGATAATCCTCCACAGATGAAGTACCATGGCATATAGAAAAGAAAGACCGATGAAGATCATTTGTCCTACGGAGATTATTTGCACCTGAATACATCTCCTGAGCCTTACGCCAAACTTGTTTGGCAGACTTTAAGAAAATCAAAGTGCTACTAATATGAGATTCCATGCTATTCCATAACTCTACGCGAATGTGAGCATCATCAGCTATTCATGCAGGAGACTAGGAGAGGTCTTATCCTCCTGTTTCGGAGAATCATTTGTCAAGTAATGTAATTTTGTCTCCCCCAGATAATACATTTTAACAGCCTGAGCCCAAATCGCATGATTTTTACCAGTCAAAGGTGTGGAGGTAATGGACAACCTCTCACAAGACTGAGAGGAAACATGCGAATTACCAACAAAAGTAGAAGTAGAAGTGGAAGCAGTACCAGATTCCATCGCAATAGCCGCAACAACTAACGACCAATAAAGAACAATTAACAATGAACGAACTTATCAACAGCCAACAACGAACCAACCACTAAAAACCAATCAATACTCCGTTGAACAACAATCAATAAACTAGAAACAAGTAACTGATTAAACACCTAACAACCAAGATCGCGACAACATAGGCCTCCAACCACGTCAACAAGACCAAAACAGCGAGCAAATAGCACAATACCCATAGATAGCAACAACCAAGAGTGCATATGCCAACATAAACCAAATAAAAGAGATAACTATGGAGAAAGTCAACATAGGAGGCACTTACGTAACCAGAAACTCCACTACCACTGATTTAGGGACCACCAATCGAGAGTTTCGAGTAGATTCGAACACCAAACGGACATATTCGAACAGAGACCGAGTGGATTCGATGGTTTTGATGAGAAACCCATTTGATTCGAACAGAAACAGTGTCGCAGATGGTCGATTTTGGGCTTCGGAGGGTCGATTATATCTAAGGATCGCGATTAAGGTTTCGATTTAGGGTCGTTTTAGTGGTTGATTTAGTGTTTTCAGGGTCGTAGGGTAATCGATTGAGGGTTTCGAGAGTTTAAGGGTTGATTTGAACAAGCTTTAGGGAATTTCGAATGTCGATTTAGGGTTTCTGGGGTTTCAATTGGGAGAACGAGGATGGTGATGGTGGATGAAGAACGAGGATGGTGATGGTAGATGGCAGCGGCTACGAGGGTTATGATTAGGGTTTCTGGTGTGGATTAGGATCTTGCTCTGATAACTTCTTATTTAGAGAGAAGAGGGAGAAGTGTTCATGGTGTTAATTAACCCTAACATAATACTAACTTTATTTATATAATTAGCATCTTGTTACAAGACTCTACTTAGCCAACATGGGACAAAGACTAAACATTGTTCTAACAAAGTCTACCGTTTTGATGCCGTTTTCTTAGGTTCCCTTTAATCTTTGTAATGTGTTTTCAAAGATTAATTAAGTTTCTTTCGCCGATCAAGGAAAAAAAAAAGTCTACTGTTTTTTTTCTTATAATTATCCTTGTTCATGAGTCTGTTGGTGGTTTGGTGCAAATTTTGCATGTGTTTCGAGTGAACTGGATCTGGATCTCTTTAGCATTTACTCTTTTGTTTTAATTTAGGTGAAAATATCTTTGCGTGACATGTGTGATTTCCATATTGGTGTTTATGGATTTATTTAATTTTGCAGAACCAAAGCGGATGGATTGCTTGAGATATTCTTTGATTCATCTTGCCCTCAGTCAATCAGTGTAGCAACGTTCGCCGAGAAGGTAACAGTCATAGTTTTTTTTTTTTTTTTTATAGAATTTGGAAACATGAAGAAATGAACAGAAAAATAAAATGGGAAAAGCTCCACTGATTTGGTGCTATACTTGAAGATTTATTAGAAAGGAAATCCTCCCCCTCTCTCCCCCTCTCCCTCTCTCTCTAGTTGTATGTGTGTGTTACTTGTGCCTTATTGCATAAGCTGTTGCATATTTTATGCTTTGTGCTATTTTGTACTTATACAATGTCGTAACTGGTAACCAAGGAAATTTAGATAAACACCTGATTGTACTGACCTACATGCCGCTTCATGTTTCAGATCGTTGATCAGTGTCTTACCAAAACTCAGTCTGTATTTGCTTTTGCTCTAGTCGCTGTTCTTGTTTCTTCACAGGTACAAATTGTTCCACTTCTCGTTTTGTAGTTTGTGTTCCAACAGGCATTAGAAGCTGAAGTAAATAAACAATTTAAGGACAAAGGATTTGTACTTTTGAGCATTTTAATGATTTCATCCACGTGAATCTGTTTTGGCAAGTACTCGGTTTTGGGATATGTATGAGACTATTGCTATGCTGGCTTGGTTGGATCAGAGCTTTCGTGAGCTCTTTAGTGTAATACAGCAGTACATGTTTGATGAATGTAAATTATGACGGATGGGTTCAAAATGGAGCTTGATATTTCGTATATTGAAGTTGAACTTTGTCGAGTAGTTTTGTAAAGATCGTCCTGCTTCTACTTATTTTTCCGGGACTCATTCTTTCAAGGCTGTTTTTATTATCGGCATACGGCAATTCTTTCAAGGCTTTTTTTTTTTCCGGCAATTCTTTCAAGTGTGTTGCACATTGTATGAATTAACTGCCTACATGTCAGACAACCGACTCTTGTAATTGTTGCAAATTATGTTTGTGAACTAGGTTCCACTTGCTATGGATCTTCTCCTTGCCCAATTGAATAGAGCTTGCATCTACACGGTCCCAAAGCATATTACTTACTCCAAGGTACTCAACCTCAAGCTGTACAGATCCATTTGCTTCCCAGTTACTTTATTGCCATGTATGTGTTCGGATTTTTCAATGATGACAACATTAGTAAAAATCTTCTCCATGAATCCACTACAAATTGCCAACTTGGATGCTGCAGCATATCAGTTTAGAAAGTTTGGCTAATTCCTATATTCTTTTTCATCAGTGTTGTCATATGGATCTTAACACTGTTCTTGCTTCTTCAGTCGCTATTTGGTACAAAAGAAGCTTATCGCAAAGCCATTGGTTACAAAGAAGAAGACGGAAAGCTCGAGAGTGAAGAGAAATTTGTTAAACGGGTAGAGTCATGCATGCGACTTTATGGAGCTCTTGTTCAGGTTTGCCCTTCTGCTGAATTTTGTTACTGTTGCCTTACAAGTTGCAACACATTTGTTTTGCATGTGGTTATCCTACAAATGCCTCTGTATCTAGAGGGCCCATTTGGTTCCCGTTGCTTATTTATATACCAAAATTTTTAGCATCCATTTTGTTTTTTTGGAGGCGGAAATATTGGGATCTTGTTGAATAAGCAGATGAGCAACTCGACCCCCATCAATTGTGGTTAGTTTCTTATAAGCAAAGAAGCAATAAACAAATAAGCAAGGGAACGAAACCGGCACTTAGTCTAAGCATAAGCAAATAAACAAGCGAACTAAACGGGCCCTTTGTCTCAACTGATGGCTCTAAAATTCTGTTTCTTGACAGACGGAGGATGGGGGTGTCCAAAACAAACATGGTCTGAAAGAAGGCTGGGCATGGCTTGCAAGATTCTTGAATGCTCTCCCTGCAAATTTATATACTGCAGTAGCATTGCTGGCATTCCTTGAGGTAAGTCGGTTTGAGCTATTTGCGTGTAAAACTGATTTAAAATGTGTAGACTTCGTTAAAAAGTTAGTTGTGCTACCAGATGGCAGGGTATGCTCTCCATAGAAAATACCAATCTCACTTCATGAAGTTATTGAAAATCATTTACCGGGACTTTTTAAGTGCACTTAAGCCACGGGAAGGAGATGCAAAGCTTGCGATAGTCATCACAAGTATCCAGACTTACATAGAATCAGAAAAGTTCCTTGAGGAACCGGAAGGAAGATCCCTGCCGAGTTCTTTACTATCACGGGAGTGTGCTCCAGATGAGTATGCCCAGCCACCGTCATCGTACCATCGCCAGTCAAATCAAGGTTTTTACCAATATTAGACCTCATTGCAAAATATCAAAGAGTGGAGTAGTAGTTGTGCTAACATATACCAATGAGGTGAAGCTCCCCGACCCTGGTTCTTCTGTAGCTGGCCTTGCATGGATCCATAGTCATTGATTCTGGAATTCTTATTTAGAGTGGGACTGCTGAGCTCTCTGAGCGTTTTTTAGAAGAGTTTCTCTTTGGAGAGCACTGTAGGAAGGAACTTGTAAGGTGTATTTGGGAAGTTTTTGTCCGTTGTTGAGGTCTATTGTGGAATCAGACGGGGTCCGGTTTATCTTATTTGTAACTTTATAAATATTTATTTGTATAGTAGCGGAAATGTTTGGGAGTTTTGCCTCGACTACTTTCTGTATTACTGCGCAGTTCCTAGTCCAACGCATGTGGGAGAACTTGAGAAGTAACGACAAATACAAGTTATCGGACATGGTAGGGTTGAAATATGTTTGTTCCAGTTAAAGAAACTTAAATATATGCATTGTGTTATTAAATACTAGAAACAGGGTGACGTGCGTTGCACGTATTGTATGCCCGTTGTTGGTGCAGCCTTTTTGTTAAGGTTGTTGTTTATGTGGATAATTGGTAGCATGAAATGTGTGATGATATTAATGTGTTTGTAAGTTGTAGCTATTTTATGGTTTTTGGAGGCGTGTTGATAGTTGGGTGACATTGAAATGATTAGCGTAGTGGGTTGGAAAATAATTTGGATAGAAAAGAGATGGGAAGATAGGGGTGTCGAAAATGAAAGGTATAGGAGGTTAATAAATTTGAATGACTGCGTTGGTTAGATGTGAGGGTAGGATTAATATGAAATTTTGTGTTTGAGCAAAATGCTGTAAATGTAGTTAGAATTAGAGTTAGAGAAATTGTAATAGAAAGTTTTATTATGTATGTTTAAAAAACATAGAGTTTGATGGTTGATAAGTAAGGTTGGGGACAGTAGTTGAAAGTTTGAAGCTTTAGGTTGGAATGAAAGTTGAAACATAAGAGATTAGATGTATAATTAGTAAATTACTAGTTCCTAAAGCTGTATTCTATGGGATTGTAGAATTTGATTTTTTATATGGAAGCAAACTTAAAATGATAGTATAAAATGTTTAGTAGCTTTAGAAAATTAAGCTCTGGAATTTGAGAAGTTTTTTAAAGAAAACATGAGTTTAAAGCATTGACTGGAGATTTGAAGATTTTCAAACTCGAAGTAAATCGAAAGTTAGTTGAGAAGCTATTGTTGAAATAGGAAGGAAACTGAGAGGCATTTTCATTGAGTAACGCGTGGAGTGCTGATTGGGGTTGAAGATGGTCGCACATACTTATATGTACAAGTGCTGAGCATGCTGTTAAACTGTTGTAGAAATAATTACATATGATACTTTGAAGTGGAATGACAGTGCAACTAGATGTAGCATTTGCTAAACGCTGAAGTGGAATGACCAAAGCAAAGGTGCAAAGATTAGTGAGGGAGTGAATTATGGACAGCAAAAGATTCAATTCTTGCCTAATTTTTGGCCTAAGGTATGATGGTGCAGAAGTTGGCGGTTAGCAAAGTTGTTTCAAAATAGCTAGCTGATCGAGTGCTAGTCTGTTTTTGGCTTCAGTGGGTGGCTTTCCGGAGGAGTCATTTCAGTATCACTGGCTGGAGATTTGTTCTCTGGGTTGATGACTGAAGTTGCTGCAGTGTGTTGTTCTCCTTTGGTCTTTTTCTGTGGTATTGGTTGGTCGAGGGCTAGAGCATGCTGAAAGATGCTCTGGTGGTGAATCAAAGATAGCAAGCACTATGAATTTGCACTGGTTGAAGCCACCGTAATCATTTATTTCAGCTCTGAGCCTTAAAGTGCAGTTTCTAGGTTGAGATAGTTTCTCAAGGAGGGGCAGTGGCAGTGGCAGTGAACCCTGCAATATATGTCCTTAGCTTTGAGAGTATCATAAGAATATTAAGTATTTATATGATGTGATGGAAAAAGGATTTTTACATCCATTGGTATTGGTTTGACCATTGCATCAATTGATTCTGTGAAATTGTCAAAATGACTTAATTGTGCTCAATGTATTAATATAATGGAAAAATTAGGTAATTTTATTACAATTAAAATAAATAAAAATTAATCTAAACAAAAAGTTTAAATAGGACACTTGGACTTGGCCAATTATCCACCAAAAAAGGAAACCAAAAAGAAGGAGTACCATCTAACACCCCAATTCTCTCTCTCTCCTCTGTTTACTTCGTCTTCTCCCTTTTTTTGTTTTTGATCTGATCTTCTCCCAACCGCTCTTCTTCTCTCTAAATTGATGGGCTTTCTCTTTCATACTCTCTCTCTCCCTCTCTCAGATCTCTCTATTGGCTTTCAATAATCTCTAAACCCAAAATGATTTCCAGTTTTCAAAAGACTTCCACCACGACCATGTTGTCCACACCACCTCCATCGTCCAGCCGCACCTCTGCCTTTGATTCTGGATCGATTTAACGCAACAAGAGAGAGGATGACGAAGGAGAAGAAGTTGCTAACGGGACAAGCTTCCATTCTGGGATCAATCGACCAGTTGTTAACGCGACCAGTTTTCTGCCATCGTCCAGTATTCTCTCTCTCACTCTCTCTCTCTCTCTCTCTAACACCCGGATTTGCCAACGACAGGGGTTACCCCCATTGTTGGAATATCGGGCCACAACCGGATTTCAAGTTCGGCTCTTCTCATATCCACCTTATGAAAGAACAAAACACCGGATTTGTGTTGGGTCGGGAGAACAAATCCGGGTGCCATCTCTGGCATCCAAACGGGGCCTTAATGTTAAGGATACATGTAATGCAAGAAGTAGTGTAGAATTGAAGTTGCACTCCAAGTTTGAAAGTACATAAGCCATGAAGTGCTTAATTTTTTATGTTTCAAATTGGGTGTTTTTTTCATTTGTATTTCTTGGGAATGGCTTTTTTTTTAGGTCAAAATTGTAGAAGCTTTATTGGTAGAGAACAAAGACGAGTACATGAGATAATCATCTCAAAGTAGCACATGTTCTTAATCCAAGGACTAAAAAGCCACAAAGGAGGGTACCCTTCTCAGGTACAGACACCGAGGCTGCTATATCTCTTATAACCATAAAATGGGCCACCTTATTCGCAGTCATACGCACAAAAAGAAAAACTCATAGATCAAATACAAACTTGAGGCATTGGTTATCCTCAATAATCATGTCCATAGATGGCAATCCTGTCCAGTTGATCTAATTCATCATTGGCCCACCACCGCCCACCACCGCCTTGCTTCATCTCATCACCAACACCATCAATGCCAAAACTTGAAATGACACCTAGATGATGAAGGAGAAGCCGAGAGTAACGAAAAAGAGGGAAAACACAAAAAAAAAAAAACCGTCAGATTGTGACCGAGAGAGAAAACTCTTACTAGAAATAAGGCGTTATTGAAAATGAGAAAAGTAAAGTCATAATTATTTTTCAGTCAATTTTCAAGCAATTATTTTTTTCTCATACGTGATATAATAATATTTTATGACAGTTCATCTCTTGGATCAATCCGGTATGCTTAATAGCAATGTGGAGGCATGATCTTCTGGGCGGTGGTGGTGGCTGCTTGAGGTGGTTTACTGCAATTAGGGTTGCGATGTTTTGGTTGGGCTTGGCCCATTTGAGGTTCGGGCCTCTTGTGTTTAATGTTTTATCTGGGTTTTGACCCATGGGGTGTCTTTGTGCTTATGTTGTATCTAGTTTTGACTCACGGGTGTTGGACTATAGGTCTTTAGGTGGGCTTTGTCCCTTTGGGTTTGGGTCTCGGATTGGTTACTGTCCTTGTTGCCTTTTCTTGCCCCTATTAGTCTTGTTATTTTTCCAAGATTAATGAAGATTTTACCTTTAAAAAAAAATTTGCATCATAAATAGATCCAATCATAAAAGTATGGAGATAAGTCAAAAAGAAAAGATTCATTATTCGTTCGAATTCTCGTCTGGGAGCCGGTGACCAGTAAGGTTCATTTACCATGCTCGTGTTGAGATTTTTGTAGTTTTGGTTCATTTCTGTCTTTGTAATGAAATTTTTTGCCTTTGGACTTCTTATAAGTGTCAAACGATGTTCATATGAATAAATCATGACATGTTAAAAAAAAAAAAAGACAAGATGGTAAGTAAGAAATGAATCAGAACATATTTCAAATTTCAAAATTTCTTCCCTTTACTTTTTCAGTTGGAAGATGAGTTACAAGTCAAAACTCAATATTTTAGGAAACTACAATTAATTAAAATCTCCAATCATAATCAATCCCCTTAATTAGAAA